>BSBK01000204.1:720000-952580 GCA_027943335.1 Chamaecyparis obtusa
AAAAGACTTTCTAGAAGAGTCTAGAACTTCCTTAGGATAAATATGGATTTTAGGAAATAGATAAAGATTTATTTATTTCCATGGTTTAGTTTTGAGAATATTTATTAAAATGAATTTAATAAACATGAAGATTAAATATTTAATCTTAATTAAATATTTTGAGTTGGGATTAGGGTTAGGAAATGGGTAAAACAGCCTTTAATCAAAATTAAAGACGGATTAGAAGATTCTGGAAGAGGTTAGTGGTCTTTAGGAATTTGGAAAGGTTTTGGGAAAAAATAAATTAATTATTTATTTTTTGGATTTTGGGCCAATTTATTAATTAAATAATTAATAAATAGGGGAATAATGTTTTAAAAAGATTTAAACATTTTTGGGAGGGATTCCTTAATTAAATATTTTTAATTAAGATAAAGGGATTTAATGACATAAAAATAAATTAATTAATTAACAAATGATGATGTCATCAGAGGTTTTTCAGAAAATAAAAATATTTTATTTTCTAAAGGATTTTTAGGTGTCTACATTTTTCCCCTCTTTGATGTGATGCCACAAGTGGCATGGCATCAAAGACAAGAAAATAAGATGTCGGAGGCTAGAATTTGGAAGAGTAAGGGGTTGTGCCCCCTCGAGAAAACAACGTGAGTAAACGTTGTGGAATTTTCTCGAAAGGAAATAGAGAAGGAAGGACTGAGGAAGGAGGGGAGATAAATAACCAAGCTTCCAAGAGCAAAGATGGGTGAATGCAAAAGGCAGAATGCAGCTAGATGAAAAGATGCAAGATGCAAGATTAATCTATATGATGCAAGATGCAGGGGATTTGGGGAAGCTCCAAGTGAAAATGTGGAGAGCACAACCTAGTTTAATATAGCAATGCTAGAGACCTACCAAGGATACTGGGATCATGAGGCCTTGTCACCAGTGTTGTACAGAACTGACACTAAAAAAACACGCAAGGTTGCCCCAGCATCACACATGAGCCCAAGAGGAATCATGGTGGAAACGATGCTGAAGAAACCACAAACAAATGACATTTCCCAAGTGCAGCATGTAACCCAGAAGATCACATGTGAACCATGCAAGGGTCACATCTGGCTGACTCACAGGCAGAAGCAAAAGATCAAAAAGCCCTTACCCCAGATTGTCCTCAGTCGCAGTGCACCATGATATAAAGGATCGTGGTGACTTTGAGTAGAGAACAATGAGAAGCTGTAAAAGATTAACAAGACCCAAAGGACAAAATCCAAGGTCAAAATGATAACTCCAAAAGAAAACCTTTGCCAAGGAGAGAGATTTGATTTGAGTGATGGCAGGAAGATTGGTCTGAACGTGTGGAAGGATACATCGACACGGACCTGGTGTGCTTGGTGGAAGATGGGGTCTGACAGGAAGGATACAACTGAGGGGACCCAGGATTAGGCTTAGGTCAGACAAAATAGAAGCATACATCTGTGCGGACCCTATGCTGATGGGGAGAATGTTGTGTTGCTGATTGGCAAATGATGCAGTTCAAAGATAGGCACGATGATCAAGGATAGTCGATAATTGATGTTGCTAAGGTGCGAGACTGGGTAGGACAAGATTTATGATCAAATATGGCTGATGTGGGACTGACAAGGACTATGTACAACAAAAAGGGATGATATGTACAATGGACGGGAAAAGACATACAACAGATATGTACAGAAGCTTAGGATTGGGGATAGGAAGATCTCGCTATACAGGATATATAAGATATACAGGAGATGGTACAAGATATGTGCAGGTAGGATTGCGGATTTGCTTGAGGATTATGAAAAAGAGGAATGTTGGGGGATGGTGGATGGGGATGGGGATGGTAGAAAAAGGACTGAGATGTTGGGATGGGGGGATGGGAGTTTGATAGATAATGACTCGGTCCACTATGTATGGCACCTGTTTGCCAGGTTTTCACCAACATACTTGTCCAAGGTGCTTGAATTGCCAAGTTTTCACCATTGGACGATTGTTTTTCTTTTTCTTTTTCTTGCTTTTTTTATTTTTTTGTATTTTTCTACTTTTTCTAATTTTTATGGATTTTTTGAATATGTAAGATCTGGTTCAGGCATAGAACCTCTTCAGATGTATGATGTTGATTGGATCATTCAAAGGTTCACCTTTTGATGTAGATAATTGATAAGCTCCAGAGCTGAAGCATGTTGTGACAACATAGGGGCCCAGCCAAGTAGGCTCAAACTTGCCTTTCTTTTCTCTGTTTTCTTGGACCTTCTGATTTTCTTTGAGGACCATGTCACCGACCTGGAACTGTCTAGGATGGACCTTCTTGTTATAACTCCTTTGGAGTCAATTCTGGTATGCAACCAGGTGATCATATGCTTGCTGTCTTTTTTCATCTAACAGGTCTAGCTGTGTGAGATGGGCTACACAATAGTCTTCATCAGTGGTGTAGTTCTTCATGGAGATGCGCAATGATGGGAGCTCGACCTCGATCGGTAGAATGGCTTCGGCACCATAGACAAGGGACTATGGGGTGGTTCCTGTGGGAGTGCGATAAGAAGTATGGTAGGCCCAAAGGGTGGGATTGATTTGGAGATGCCAGTCATGACCAGAATCATTGACAACCTTCTTGAGGATTTTCAAGATAGTTTTGTTGGTTTCCTCAGCTTGGCCATTTCCTTGAGGGAAATATGGACTGGAGAAACGGTGATGGATGTGGAGTCTAGCACATACATCATCCACATGCTAGTTTTCAAAAGGTGTGCCATGGTCTGTGAAGATGGTAGATGGTATGCCAAAGCGACAAATGATGTGGTAAAGGATGAACTTAGATATTTGGATACTAGTAGTTAGGGTGAGCGGAATCGCTTCAACCCATTTGGTGAAGTACTCTGTGGCAGTTATTATGTACTTGTGTCCATCTGAGGAAAGGGGAGTGAATAAGCCGACAAGGTCAAAGCCCCAACATGAAAATGGCCAAGGTGGCGCAATGGGCTGCAAGTCTTATGCTGGTGCATGAATCAGATTTGCATGCTGCTGACATGGTAAACATTTTCTGACAAACTCACAAGCATCATGTTCCATGGTTGGCCAATAATACCCAACTCAAAGAAACTGCTTAGCTAGAACCATGCCACTCGTGTGGGCACCACAAATTCCAGTGTGGACCTCTTGTAAAGCCAGGATGGCCTCATTTGAATCTAAATGCCTAGAGAGGATATTGTGATACCCTCGACAATAAAGGGTGTTGGCTACAAGAGTGTAGAGGGAAGCTCTACGAATAAGGTTTTGGTGTTGGTTCTTGGTGAGATGGGGAGATATGATACCATTCTTTAGATATGCATGGATGTCATAGTACCATGGGGACTGAGGACCAACCAAGACACACACCATTTTAGCATCGGCATTCTTATAAGCTGGTGTATGTAGCTACTCGACTAGGAATTCATACTGTGATGCGTCACGTGGGATTTCTAACAAGGATCCAATGGTTGCCATTGCGTCGGCTGCTTTGTTCTGAAGTCTTGGTATCTGTGTGAACTGTAGATTCAGGAAATGCTCTTTGAGTCTATCCACAAGTTCTTTGTAAGGTAGCAGCTTGTCGTCCTTTGTTTGATATTCATCTAGGACTTGTTTGATAATCAGCTGTGAATCTCCAAACACCTACAGTTCTATGATATTCCACTGAATAGCTATTTTGAGACCTGAGATGAGTGCCTCATATTCTGCAATGTTGTTGGTACATGGGAATCCCAACTTGAATGATTTTGGAATGTAGTCACCTTGAGGTGTGACGAATAGGATTCCTGCCCCTGATCCATGTGATGTGTAGGAGCCATCAAAGTATAACTTCCACATGGGTTGTTCTTCAATTATACATAAGTGTTCATCAGGGAATTCCATGATTGGTGGATAAGCATCCACTAGTGGTGCATTTGCTAGCTGATTGGCAATGACTTGCCCTTTGATTGCTTTCTGATCTATGTACTGGAGGTCAAACTCACTGAGTAGCATGACCCATTTTTCCATATGGCCTGTGAGAGTTGTCCTTGATAGTAGATATTTGAGGGGGTCCACCTTTGAAATGAGCCTGTTTGTGTGACTGAGCATGTAATGTCTAAGCTTTTGAGTGGCAAAAACAACTGCAAGGCATGCTTTTTCCATAGGTGAGTAATTAAGCTCATAGCCAACAAGAGTTCAACTAATGTAGTAGATGGCTCTCTTTTTGTTTTCATCATCATGCTAAGCTAAGAGTGCCCCCAGTGCTGTAGTGGTTGTCGAGATGTAGACTATGAGAGGGCGTCCTAGAACTGGTGGTACTAAGATTGGAGAGTTGGCTAGATACTCCTTGAGCTTATCAAAGCTTTCCTAACATATAGGATCCCATTTGAAGCTTGTGTCTTTGCATAAGAGATGCGTGAAAGGTTGGCACTTGTCTGCCAGCTGAGAAATGAACTGACGCACTGATTGAAGCTTTCCTTATAGGCTTCTGAGCTATTTGAGTGTTCTTGGTGGAGGCATTTTTGTTATTGCTTTGACCTTTTTAGGGTCAATCTCTATGCCTCATCGTGATACTATGAAACCTAGGAGCTTTCTAGATGTAACACCAAAGACAAATTTCTTTGGATTGAGCTTTAACCCATAGTGTTGTAGGTGATCAAACACACTCTCAAGAATGTCAAGGTGTTCATGGTGTGTCTTTGATTTTGCAAGAATATCATCCACATAGTCTTCTAAGATCTTGTGGATCATGTCATGGAAGATTGTTGTCATCGCTCTCTGATATGTGGCTCCTGCATTCTTTAGCCCAAATGGCATCATGTTGTAGCAAAAGGTACCCCATGGAGTTGTGAATGTTGTTTTATGTTGATCTCCTTCTGCTATATGAATCTAATTGTAGCCTAAAAAGCCATCCATTAGTGACAACATTTCATGACCCACTATAAGCTCTACAATCATGTCTATATTTGGTAGGGGAAAATCATCTTTAGGACATGCCTTGTTCAGGTCCCTAAAATCTGTGCATATTTTGATGTCACCTGAAGGCTTTGTGACAGGTACCATGTTAGAGATCCAATCTGAGTAATCTATAGCTCTGATAATCTTAGCTTGGAGGAGTTTTTCAAGCTCTATTTTGACTAATAAGGCAACCTTTGGATGCATTTTCCTCAGCTTCTGCTTTATTGGCTTGACATTAGGATCCACTGCTAGATGATGGACAACAAGATTAGGATCAAGCCTAGGCATGTGTGCATATGACCATGCAAAATTCATAATTGATTCTCTAAGGAGCGCAATCAAAGCCATTTCTTCACCCTATGTCAGATTGGCCGCAATGTAGGTGATCCTCGGACATTCCTCTGTACCCAAGTTGACTGGCTTGGTTTCTTCTATGATGATAGGTGACTGCTCTGGTCTATAATCCTAGATGGGAGGAAGAGGCAAGTCTTCATCTTCTAGTGCTTGAATTGCCAAGTTTTCACTAGAAGATACGCTCTTTATTTTTACTTTTTTGGAATTAGAATGTGCCCCAGAAGGGTTTTCACATAAGGACTCATGTTTTACTCTTTCTATTCCTCTTTTGCAGTTAAAGCTTGCCTCCTTCCCAAAGTATCCTTCTGGGTCAAGCTTATAGATGTGAGTTGACTCTGAATCCTGAACTAATATTGGGCTTGATGCCCCCATGAACTCTAGAAGTGCTTTCATGCTCTGGAACTCATCGATGTGTGCGACGCTTGGTTGGTCCCAGTCTGAGTTGAGGGTGAATGAGGAGAAGTTCTATGAGATTGATGGTGAGTTGTTGGAGGACAGAAGTGCCAGGAGGGTGTCATCGTTAAAGATATCATCATAGGATCTGATTTCTTTCTCTTCAAGGATGTCTTTGATTTCTATGAGGTTGTCTTGGCTATTCAAGAGGGGAACGCTAGTCATGTTGGTGCCCCCACTTGCAGGATTAGGCCCTTGTATATGCAGGCGAGGGGTATTAAAGCCAAGACCCTGATGTTGTGGGTTTTTGGATGTTGTAATTGGGTCTTTGCTTCCGCCTTCTTGTGGTCCTAGACCACCACCTTGGTAGTTCCATTGCTCAGAAGTGTACTTGTGCGATTGTGGGTATTTATCTTTGAAGTAGCCAAGGAGTTGAGTGTCAGGTGGTGGGGGATCTTTGTACAACCACCTATTGATGTCAGGATCCATTTCTTGACTATTTAATATGTCATGGGATTCAAAAGTCATAGGTCCCATTCTCTTGATTTCATGATGATCTTCAATAGGCTTGCTTTGGTGACTCGGGTGCCCTTGAGTATGTGGATCACGTGGGAGGGCCCCTACAACAAATGCATCATGTAGGCTATATTCACCAAAGCCATGGTTATTGATCTTGATAGAGAGAGGGTGGAGGTGAGGATGGTCTCTGGATCGCAATGGGATTGGGACGAGCTGGCAATAGAAGTACCAATGTCAGTTCCAGGACAATGAGTGGAATGAGGAAATGATGCTTCCATCGTACAACAATATGCGAAGGGTTGGGGATCAGCATGGATGGTAACCTCAACACCTTGATGTGGAAATTTGATGCACTGATGGTAAGTAGATGGTAAAGCCTTGATGGAATGAATCCATGGTCAGCCTAGGAGGATATTGAATGGTAGGTCAAGATCAACAACATGGAAAATGGTATCTTGGGTTGCTGGGCCTAGCTGAATAGGCAAAGTAATGGTACCTTTAGAGGTACACTCCAAGTTGTCATAGGCTTTGATAGTGATTACTTCATGTGCTATATCAGCCTGTGTAAACCCAATCTGCTGAATGAATTTCAAAGTACACAAGTTCAGGGCTGAGCCATTATCTATTAAGACCTGTTTGATGGCAAAGTCTCTAACCATGATGGTGATGCAGAAAGGGAGAGTATGGTCAGGTGCAACATCTGGCATGTC
Organism: Chamaecyparis obtusa; assembly: GCA_027943335.1. NCBI lineage: Eukaryota > Viridiplantae > Streptophyta > Pinopsida > Cupressales > Cupressaceae > Chamaecyparis > Chamaecyparis obtusa. The sequence goes on from BSBK01000204.1 coordinate 726,912, forward strand.
GAATGTTTTGAAGGATAAAGCACAGGCTACAGATAGATGTCCCACAAGGGTCTCAAACTGGGTGGTGTTAATGTCTGTGGGGACATGTCCTTCTTTGAGAGCTCGGTCAAGGATCTCCTGATGGAGAGGTGAAGTGTGGAGAAGGTCCAAGATGGATATTTGGGCTGGTGTGTTCCCAAGATGTTCTATGAGGTTATACTGTGCATTGTGTGCATTTTGTACTAGCCTTGGACGGGCACCAACAATATTGATCCAGCCTCTGTGGGTAGTAACAGCACATTGACGATCTGCTCCTCTGACATGGATGGCATTGACTGTGGTCTCAACTTGGGTTATACATCCAACAAATTTATCATAATTGATGTAGGTAGTAGTGTGATCTTCTTGCTTGCCTTTGCCATGAATCTGGGGATGATTGGTATTGGCTTGGTTCTTCCCAACATTGTGTTGTGGGAACACATTCTGATAGATTTGTAAATTGGCATTTGGTGAGGCTTGAGCGGGTGTATCTACTTGAATCTCTTTTTTATCAATGAGATCTTGGATATAGTTTTTGAGTCTTATACACTTCAAAGTAGTGTGTCCTTTGACATGATGATAATCATAGTATTCATGATCTTTTTACCAATCGGGCTTGGGAGTGGTATCATCAACTGGCTGGATTGGTGGAAACATGATCAAGTTGGCCTTGTCCATTCGGTGAAAGATAACATCCAGAGGTTCACCCAGCGATGTGAAGGTCTTCCTTGGATTGTTCTGAGCTCTGGGCTTGTGTTGTTTGGGAGCAACATTAATGGCATTGACTTGATTGTTTGGATTACCTCGATAAGCTTGATGGGCTTGCTGCTGATAATTCTGCTGATTATTCTGAGAATGATATTGTTGTGTGGGTTACTGATGGACTTGAGGAGGTTGCTGATAGACGGGTGCTTGTTGTTGTTGGTATGCAGGAGTTGATGGAGGACTAGCCACAACAAATTAGACATGCTTGGTATCAGTGGCTCCATCAGTAACAATGTTCTTGTTACGATTCTAGTAACGAGATTTATCATTGCTAGGTTTTTGGGCATCATTTTTGAAGTGTCAGATTGTGCCTTCATCTAGGAGGGCCTTTTCAATACCTATTCCCTTGCTCTTGATATCTTGATAGGTTTGGAGACAATTCATCCTCATGAAGTGGGACAGCTTAGGATGCAAATTATCAATAAAGATTTTGGTCAAATGTTTTTCAGGTGGCTGGTACGATAACCTAGTGGTAAGGTTCTGCCATCGTTGCAAGTATTCTGATAGGCTTTCTCCTTCTTTCTATTTTGAGTTGTAGAGATCTAACAAGGTCAACTCATTCTCAACATTGTGGGCATAGTGGGCAATGAACTTCTCAGAAAGTTCAGCAAAGGTTGTGATAGTCCCACATGGTATTTTGTAGAACTATTCAATAGTAGTTCCTCCCAAGCTTTTGGGGAATAGTCATAAGAGATAGTTATCACTATAAGCTACTTCTTGGCATGCCATATAGAATTCTTTAATATGGTTGACTGGATCTCCTTTCCCTTGATATTTATCAAATTTAGGTGTCTCAAAGTGCTTGGGGAAAGGTATAGTGGCAATGGATTGGTCAAACGGATAAGGACACACCTCCTCAAACTTGTAGGTTTTGTTCTTAGTACCAGTTTGAAGCTCCTTAAGAGTGTTCTTCATGGCTTCCCACTCAGTATTGATCGGTGTTTGAGTGGGTGCTCCCATTTGAGATGGGTATTGTGGAGTGGGATATGGAGATGATCCAGTGGGATAAGTGGATTGGAGGGGATTTTGGAGCAATGTTTGCTGGGGATATTGTTGATGCAGCACAGGGGGATATTGCAGTGGAGGATACGAGACTACTTGCTGGTGTTGTGGGATGACGGGGACTTGCTGCTGTAACCGAAAGGAGGAAACTTGTTGCTATTGGGGAATGATGGGGGTTTGTTGTTGTGACTAGAAGTATGGTTGTTGCAGGGGTGGCTAGTGGAATGATGCCGCTTGTGGATAAGATGGTCCTTGCTAGACTTGGCTCTGTGGTTGACCGATATAGGTCGGGTGCATTCCTGCATTGCTTAAGGGTGGAACTGATGTAGGGAAGCTTGGAGCAAAGGGTGGCTGGGCAAGATAACTTACGAAATGGGAGGAACTTTGCTACTAAAGTGGAGGAACTTGCTGAAAAGCACTGGGTGTTGGGAATGGATAGCTTGTGAAGGATGAAGTTGGTGGAGGTTGAGATGGTTGTTGTTGTGCTACTTGTGAGAAGGTGGCTTGTTGGTTTGCAAACACGGATGTAGGAGAGTGAGTTGGTATTCCAAAGGATTTCATGTCTTCTTGAGTGAGACCCCAACGAGAACTAGTGTGAGGTGGGAATTGTGTTGCAGTGGATGCTTGGAAGGTGGATGTAATGGGAGTTTGGGATATGAATGGTGGATTGGAAAAACCCATGGAAGGCATTCCTATGGTGAAGGAATTTTGCTGGGCTTGTGCCTGGGTAGATGCTTGCTGGGGGGAGAATGAAGAGGATGCTTGTGTTCCCCATGAAAAAGGTGATGTGGAAGTTTGTTGATTTTGAAAGGGGAATGATTGCGCTACCCCCGGAGTAGATGATGTAGAGGTTTGCTGGGTGAAATAGGGAAATGAATGCATTGACCCCTGAAATGATGGTGTGGATGCTGAAGCTTGGGGATTGAAAGGAAAAGATGATTGCATCCCTCCTGGCACAAAAGGTGTGGATGTGGAAGCTTGTGAAGTGAAGGGGAAGGATGATTGCATCCCTCCAGAAGTGAAAGGTGCTGCTTGGCCTATGGAAGATGGCGAAACTGCTTGTGTAAAGGTTTATGTGAGAGGTGGCAGTTGATTTTGTGACAAGCATTGGATTTGTGCAAGAGCTTGGGCGGCCATGGTGGATGATGAAGTACCTATGATAGGGAATGGAGCAGATGGTGTTACAGCTTGTGTTATGGGATTTACAAAGCTTCCTTGTAGAATAAGGGGAATGGCAGAGGTTTCTTGAGATGTTTGCAAGGTTGGATCAAGGAATGGTTGGATGAATGGAGAGTATACTTGTGCTGGGATTTGGATAGTACTTATGGGAATGCGAGGATGGAGATATGGTGGAATGGAAGTATGCACTTGTGCAAAGTTAGTGAACATGCTTTGCTGGTTTTGGGCCATGAGTGCATTGACTACTGGTGGATTCTCTGGATGATTCACAAATGTTTCTATTGCCAGAGGAGCTGAGGGGATATTGGGATCATCCCATGTATTTCTAGTTTGTATTTGGGGATTATAGGCTATCATCACATTGGTAAAAATGTTGGGATCAGATGAACTGGTGATTGGATAAGGATTCATTTTCCTTCTTTTTCTAGATCCAGATCTTGTCTCGACAGGCATGGAGATGCCGATGCTAGATGGATGCAAGATATTTCCTAAAGACTCTAAAGAATGATGGATGCAAGCTTAAGGAACTTCTAAGGATGATGAAATTTCTATAATGCAAGGATTGCTGAGATGCTTGGATATGAATCAAACATGGCGGAAGATTTGATGGAAGATGGTGACAGATTGGTAAAAAGGCTTGGCAATGATGGAGGCTTGATGGGATGCTCTTTTTTGGGTCAAGATTGGGTGGAGGATTGGTGGGATGCTGGTGGAAGATTACTAAGTGTCAACAATGAGCTACTATTTTTCCTGATGGAGGATCAGTGATAGGATTTGGCCAACCTAGGATAGACTAATGATCTTCGGTCAACTGGATTCTTATCAATACAAGCCAATCTCTTGCTTGAGATGATGAGGCTGTGCAAGGACAAGTTGGATTTCCTTTAGACAATGCTCTATCAAAAAGGGGATGATTTCTGATTTAGGATAAGGGATGGAAACAACTCAAAGGTTTTGAACACTAAGTGCTTGTGGATTTGGATCTCTGGATTTGGTGCAAAGGATGGTGGATTCTATTTTGGATAATGGATGCTGGATTTGGATCAAGGATTTGGGATTCTGATTGTGGATTGCTAATGGAATGATAGTGAAGGAATGATGGAACAATGCTTTCTCTAAAAGGATGATGCAAATGTAACTGGGATGGATGATCTATGATGCTGCTAGGAAGATGATGATGTATGCAATTAAGAAGGATTCTAGAGTGCAACTAAAGATTTGATGATGATGCAAGGATGAAACTAGGATGAAACTAGGATGAAGGACTGCTGAGATAAGATTTTGAGATCTGAAGGTAGAATAGGACATGTGATGGATCCTAGCTAATCTTCTCTTTCAAGATTGACGTAGCGATGGTTGACTTGGAATCGGTAGGCAAATTGTTTGACTCTTGTGTTATAGCCAATATTATCAATCTTTTCTTGATGCTTCTCTTCTACTTGGGTTGCTTGGATAGAGGATTGATGGCTCTTAAGGTTTCTTTCTGCAACTTTCTTCTCTTGATAATCTATGGATTTGGGCAACTTAGCTTTCAGATGTTTGATCAAATTTGGCATAACTTGGGGAAATTTTGATAATTTGGTTTGAGACAAAAGCTCTTTGGATATCTGATTCCAAGGGTTTCTCTGCAAAATGTTTTGAGTATCTCGAACTGGATTTGTTGATCAGTTTGATCTTTCCCAATGGCAAAGGATAGATAAACAAGACTTTTGGAAAAGCAATCTCCACAAGGGACAAAGCAACCTTGTGGGATACAAACAGGATAACTGACTCTGATAAAGCTTTGAAAGTGTATGTTCCAAAAATGTTTTCACAGAGTTATTGACTGTCAAGCACTTCAAACAGACCTACCTAAGGAAGGTGAGTATCAAAATTGCTTGCCCACAGCTTGGTACCCCCTAGAAGGGAATACAAATGGTGAGTAATCTTGAGGTGACCTGGTAAACCCCTTGGAATCGGTCCTTGCACAAGGATTTTGATACTTTTAGATGTAGATAGGGTAGCCTCTATTTTATCAAGTTTTTAATAGTTTCATGGAGTCTCCATACCCGGTTATGCTGACCGCTCGTGACTCCCTTAAGAGCCTAGCCAACAACGCTGGGGGAGGAAATATTTACCATCCCTAGTCACTATATTACACATGAACGCCCGTGGATTAGGAGATATAAGTGAGTATTTTTTGCCTTCACTTTATTTATATACCAGCTGGGGGGGATACTAGTTTGAGGTCATTCTCCGAGGAGGAAGCGCTTTTCTCCCTGGACAGGCCTCGCTAAAAGTAGGACAAGTGAACTTGTCTGAGTCCAAATGTTCTACGTTGCTTACTTTAACAAGGATTTACAGAAAAGGTAAATCTCCTAGATGCACATCAAGCAAGTTGTTCTTTCCCAAATTGAATTAGGTGTGATTTGATTTTGAATAGCTAAAGACACAAGTGTTTAGGTTTTGATTTGTTCTTTCTCCAAAAGACTTTCGAGCGTTTGCAGTTGCTTTGACTTGGGCATTCAAGATTGAAATTGGCGTGTTGTTTTAAGAACTTTGACGTGCTTTGTTTTGATCCTTTTTGGCATTCAAGATTTGATTGTGCGCTTGCTTGAATTGAAATAAAAGAGGGAATAGAGATGTTCATTTCTTTTGGTGCATTCAAGATTGGATTTGATTTTCAAAATGACAATGACACTTTAGGACCTAAGTTCTTTCCCTTAGTTTCATTCGAGATTTGTTTTGACTTTTGCTTTTTATGAATCTGAGAATGAATTAAGGCAAAAAATAGTTGACAGTGACATAGTCCATCTAATACGTGACGTTGGAAAATGCACAGGTGACACCAAAAAACTCACAGGCGGCAGTTAAATGCTTACAGGTGACAGATAAATATGCGCAGGCGATAGAGAAATGATTCCAAGCGGCATATAAAAGATTTTCGCATGGCAGAGAATTGTTTCCAAGGTGACAAAGAAAGATTCACAGGTGATAATGAAATATGAACAAGCGATAATTAAATGTGCATAGGTGACAGTTAAAAGTGCATAGGCAACAGTGAAAAGTGCATAGACGATAGTGAAACATGCATAGGCGAGAGTGAAACATGCATAGGTGAGAGTGAAACATGCATAGGCAAGAGTGAAACATGCATAAGCGAGAGTGAAATGTGCATAGGCTTGAGTGAAACATGCATAGGTGATAGTGAAATAGTTAAAGGTAATAGTGAAATGATTACAGGCATGAATGTTTATCTCATAGGCATGATCAATTTTGTTGCAGGAGACAGAAAAGAAGTTTGAGACATAATAGAAGTTATCGAGGACAAAAATCTTCAAAAAATAGGCGTTGATATAGAGCTTGTAGGCATCATCAAACTATTTGTAGGTGTGACTGAACTATGTGTAGGCAACATTTCATCTGTTTCCTGTAGAATACTTATGGAAAATAGCAAATACAAGAGTACAAAGTATGATCTAATCAAGTGATTGTGGGTTTGCATCCCACCGGGCGTGCCAGAATGTGGACAAGGCTTTTGAGGATACTTATTTTGAAAAGACTCAAACCAAACAAACATTAATTTTAACCTAGCATGAAATCAATCCAAAACCAAGAAAACTCTAAACTAAGCCACCTCAGATTGAGCTAAAACAGATGCGCCCATGCACTATTTGATTTGCTCATTTAAAGGAATGTGGGTATGCTCTCAAAGCACTTGGAGCATCTTCCTAATGCAGATTTGGAGGATTTAAGCTTCATGAAAACCCCATAAATGGCACAATATTGGGTAGAACACCCAAAATTGCCCCTAAGGCTTCAAGAACTCAAGATTATGCAACTAATATGATTAAGTATATTTTTAAACCCAAAATAGATGTGATATGATGCATAAACAAGAAGTAAATTATGTTAATCCATTAGTTTTATATTAAGATGAGCTAAAGTGCTTGAAACTAAGCTAAATTAGGATGATTATGCTAAGTCTAGAGCTAAATGAGCATGATAACAATGCTTGAAATAAAAGGTGAATGTATATTTTGCTCTTAGAAATAAGGAGTATTTATAGGCTTTGGGAAGGAGGAATGAGTGGCCAAGATCAAAATCCTTAAGAGAGGCCAAGATTCATTCAAAGGGGAGCACATGGATTGTGCTAGTTCAGGACCACCTCCTTGTGACAAGTGTCACAAGGGCATTGGGTTGAAAGATGGGAGGGATGTGCACAATTTGGGAAATGTGTCTAAGGTCAAAGGGTGTAAGAAAGGGGTGAGGGGCTTCTTAAATGCATCATAAATGCATGTAAGAGGGATAAGGAGGCTTTAAATGCATTTAAGGCATGTAAGAGAAGTTTCTAGAAGTTTGTTGACTTTCGGTTAAGCTTAGGAGTTGGCTAACCTTGGTTAGGGAATGTGACAAGATTAGGGGGTGATTAGGATTAGGATTAGGGGGACAAGAAAAAAGACTTTCTAGAAGAGTCTAGAACTTCCTTAGGATAAATATGGATTTTAGGAAATAGATAAAGATTTATTTATTTCCATGGTTTAGTTTTGAGAATATTTATTAAAATGAATTTAATAAACATGAGGATTAAATATTTAATCTTAATTAAATATTTTGAGTTGGGATTAGGGTTAGGAAATGGGTAAAACAACCTTTAATCGAAATTAAAGAAGGATTAGAAGATTCTGGAAGAGGTTAGTGGTCTTTAGGAATTTAGAAAGGTTTTGGGAAAAAATAAATTAATTATTTATTTTTTGGATTTTGGGCCAATTTATTAATTAAATAATTAATAAATAGGGGAATAATGTTTAAAAAAGATTTAAACATTTTTGGGAGGGATTCCTTAATTAAATATTTTTAATTAAGATAAAGGGATTTAATGACATAAAAATAAATTAATTAATTAACAAATGATGATGTCATCAGGGGTTTTTCAGAAAATAAAAATACTTTATTTTCTAAAGGATTTTTAGGTGTCTACATTTTTCCCCTCTTTGATGCGATGCCGCAAGTGGCATGGCGTCAAAGACAAGAAAATAAGATGCCCGAGGTTAGAATTTGGAAGAGTAAGGGGTTGTGCCCCCTCAAGAAAATAACACAAGGAGTAAACATTGTGGAATTTTCTCGAAAGGAAACATAGAAGGAAGGACTGAGGAAGCAGGGGAGATAAATAACCAAGCTTCCAAGAGCAAAGATGGGTGAATGCAAGATGAGATGGAATGCAAAAGGCAGAATGTAGCTAGGTGAAAAGATGCAAGATGCAAGATTAATCTATATGATGCAAGATGCAGGGGATTTGGGGAAGCTCCAAGTGCAAATGTGGAGAGCACAACCTAGTTTAATATAGCAATGCTAGAGACCTACCAAGTATACTAGGATCATGAGGCCTTGTCACCAGTGTTGTACAGAACTGACACTAAAAAAACACGCAGGGTTGCCCCAGCATCACACATGAGCCCAAGAGGAATCATGGTGGAAATGATGTTGAAGAAACCACAAACAAATGACATTTCCCAAGTGCACCATGTAACCTAGAAGATCACATGTGACTTTCCTTCATGCTTGGGGGGAAAGGGTTCTCTCTTTTATATTCTATCCTTTCTAAGAATCCACATTCCCTTGGTTGAGTGGTATTGGTTTATCATATGTTGTCATTTATTGCATTAAATTGTTTATTTTCCTCAAGTATTCTCTCTTTTTACAAGAGATGTGTATCATGCATTACAATCTCTCCTTGGTTATAAATAAGTATAAATTGTACGTCTTATCAAGGTTCTTACAACTTACGACACGACACCAACATTCTAACTATATGTTGAATTAAATTTTGGCATATCCTTGACACTTTGGACCCAAGCCCCAATTTAGACCCACATTGGAGGGATTAGGTTTCCTTAGGTGACCCACTACCTAATGTTTGGGCCCAAATTGAAACCACTCAATGGTTAGCTTGCAAAAGTAGGAAGTTTAAGCCTATGTCAATTTGATCCAAAATTAACACCACAAAATACTATGGAGAGGTATAAAAGAAAGTTTCCCTCCCTCATTTAGACATCCACAATCATCAATCAATTGAGGAAGCATTCAAGGCATTTTTCCTACCATATTCTTTAGATTTAGAATTCTGGCAAGCTTCAACATCCTTCATGTAAGCACATGTTCATGATTTTCAGATTAGGTCTTGTGGAGTCATGGTATTGCATCAAATTTTGTGATCACATTCAAAGAGAATTGCATAAAAAAGTTATATGACATTCTAAATCTTAGATCTAGTCTCTACTACATATCAACACACTTTTAATAACATTTTAGTCTATCTAAATTTCCAAAACTGAGGTTTGACCAAGGAAAACCCAATTCTACCCAACATTTTCTCTCTTTTATGTGTGCAAGAGTAGGTGGTGGATGCACAGAGAAAGTTATGGATAGAGCATCAGGAGATCTATATAATGTCATTTGTTTGGTCAAAAATTGTAGGGATCAAGTCACCTAGGGTGACAGAGTCCCTTTGATTTTCCATAAATTTTGGATCTCATGTTAGTCTTTGTTTGTTCATCTCAGATCTTCTATTGGAATCTATCTATCAATTTTCTATTTTTTTATACATGTTGAAAGTCATCTTTTCACCATATTTCACCTTAGATCTTGTATTATCTTTCCACAATTGCATATTCATCTTCCAACTCTCCATCACGAGGGACTATTTTATCCATTTTGTAATTTTACCCAAGTGGATCACTCCCCTCCAATGGTGATTAAATCAAAAATAGGCCTAAGATTCCTAGTTTACCCATACAAGCTAGTGAAGCCTATTTCCCACATTACACTTTGTTTTTTCTTTTGGAACTTTTGAAATAATTATTGAGTCGTATCATTATTATAAAATGGAGCCATTGATGAAGATGATTCAAATTGGCTCACTTGAAGCTGATAATTATGAAGCATTGCAAACAATTGTGTAAAGGATGCAAACTCAAGAAACAAGAACTTATCTCTAATATCTTTTTGAAAATTAGAAATGAAAATTCTTTGGATATCACCATTAGGAATAGAATAAAAGATTAGTGCATGCAAATGTTAATATATAATAATGGAATCAACCACTTTTTCTTTGACTCCTTATTTAAAATGAATCAAATCAGCCAAATTATTTTGAGGACCAATTTTACTTTGAAATTGTTGTGTGAATGCATTAGAGATTTTTTTTAAACAATCAATAGAATAAGGAAGAAAAGAATAAAGCCATTGTAAATTTTTATATTTAAAAGTTCATGAAAACAATTTATCCATGAGTCTATGAACATTTGAGAAGTCACTACACAAAGTTTGGAATATTTTCATATGAGTTAAAAAATTACCTTTCCCATTGTATGACAATTTTTTTGGAAAGTGGGCTAGCTATATCACATGTTGAAATCTTGAACTTGAATTTGATTATAGAAGCCAGTTGTGTTTGTAAGGATGACACATTTCGAGCTATGTTGTTGATGGTGACTTCTATATATAAATTGGTGTTGGACATGTTTTATTGTGAAGGATGTGCAACATTGTGGTAATTAAGTGGAGTATTGTAATAGGAAAGTAGAATATTATGGTATGTTGGTAAAGGAGATGGTTGAGAAACACATGGAAGACTAACAAAAGTTGGTCTATATAGTAATTTTAATTGATATGAACTCCTCCAAGATTAACATGTGTAGGATTAACATTTTATGTAGAGGTATCCATTATAGGAGGTGTATATGCAAGAATATTAGGAAATGATGTAGGTATAGGAATTGAATACTCAAATTAATTTATAGGATTAGAGTAATTAAGAGCATAAACAAAAATTTTAATAGGAATAACATTGGTATCAAGAATATAATAAATGTCAAACAACACTTCCACATCATGTGCATCACTTTGAATCATTCTCCTCAATCCTTCAATCAAGGTGATTGTCTCACCATTCGAGTATTCTTGACCCATCTATTGTTGAAGATTATTCAAGTAAATGGAAAGATTTCTGAATTGGTTGGTAGATACTCATGTTAGGGAGCCATCCTCATCATGAGAATTATTGGAATAATGGTTCTCCATAATGTTACGTATGTCATGTGTAAGGATAGAAATTTCACCTAAATTCCCATAGAATATGTTAGTAAACTTGAGCTCTACACCCTTGGCATTTAAACTTTATGTTTCCATAAGTCTATGTACAAAGGTGGATATGAAATAAATGAATAAAAAATCTAGTAGATTGATCAGTGTATCATTGCAAAAGTAACATAAATGGTATGATTTAGAACTGATGGAAAATATGAGCCAATTACACAAATACAAATCAGATCTAAATATTCAAATAATAAGTAAAAAATATGTAATATGTGTTAGGCTCACCAAAAATGTGATGTAGGGAAATAGAGTTCACTAGTGTATGCCACAAACTAGGAAAGTAGGTGTTGGTGCTCAAAAATGCTGGATCATTTTGAGGCCAACTGACAGGCACAAACAAGTGCCTCTGCAATTTTGACTCAATCGAGCCAAGGTTGGTAGGCCTGAATCAAAAGTGCTTTCAAACTGCACAAACATGTGCACAGACAAAAGAAATTCCTTCCAAAGGGGTTAACAATCCTTGGAGGATAATAACCTAATTTCCTAACTATTAAATAGCTTGAAATCTAAACTAAGGCTTAAAAGTATTACTAAAACCTAATTGAATGCTTTGTAAAGAAGATAATACATATAATATGTAAACTACAAAAAGAACAAAATGACAATTACAAATGAAATGAGATCAGTGACTGATGCCAAATTGGGAATAGAGTCAATTACATTCAATCATACGTATAGACAGAGATGGTTTTAAGGTAATTCACTCCTGTAAAGCGAGAACATCATCCTACAGGCTTCAATTGAAACAAAAATTTAAATAACTTATACAATTAGTCCTATGGATTTTAACCCAACTTCAGAGCCCAAAAGGAACAATAACAGGTTCTCAGACCATGCAACTGGTATTCAAATTGTATAAATTAACCATAAACATTTGAATCAATGAAATAACACAGTAGGATACCCTGATTTATGGAGTAATCTAAAAAACTAATTTAAAAGTAAGAAACTGTATAACCTCAAAAGCATAAACACTTATCTGTCATTCGCATTTGAAAATTTGGACATTAAGTTCAAATCTATAATTTGGGAGAGTTTTCCAAATTTTTTCCATGATATGATTATGTCCTTAGTTTACAAATTGAATCAATATAAATACATTTCCCAATGGTTCTCTATGAAAGGACATACCCTTTCACAGGACCTAATCCTAGCAACTAACCCTAAAAATACATATTAAACCATACTAATGGTTTTTAGGGAAATATTTCCCATACAATTAACTTTTATTATTCTCTAGGTGTTTCGTGCATAATAATCCGATGTTTAATTTCCTACACAAAAACACCTAACATTAGATAGTATTAAAATTAAAAAATCATTACATTCATACTATATAAGGTTTTTTAATATGATCTTTAAAAATATTCAATTATTAATTTATGATATAACAAATTAACATTAATAAGATCATAATATAATTCATACAAATGTTTTTGATAAATAAAAATAATACCAATAAAGTTAAATATTTAATCATAGATATTTACTTTATTTATCAAAACATATGAAAATGTTATCAACACTTAAAATTATTACATATGAATATAATGTTTAAGTTTAAAACTCATTTTAAAATAATAACCATAATTCATTTAGGGAACATCCCACAACGCAACGGTAAGTTGTGAGCCTCTCATTTGGGAGGTCTTGGGTTCAAGTCTTCTTGAGCCACTTGTTGATCTTGGCTTCGGCCTATTACCTTACCATAATTCATTCATTTCAAACATAATACAAAAAATACCACATAGAAATATTTTAAAAGCATTAGGGTAAAAGGTTTTATAATCCACCCTAATGAAAAGAGGAAAGTACTCACCCTAAATATCAAATCATTCCACTTAGGGTAAGTACATTGACTTTTACAAAATAACCACCTCAATGTTATAAATACTTTCTAATAGAACAAATTTAAGGTTTTATTTTTAGAAATAAAATAAGAAACACAAACCATAAATAAAGATGAGAAATCAATTTATATTATATTCACAACTAGATTACAATAACAATGTAAAAATACTAAAAGCGCTTTTCACCTTACAAAATAAAATTATAGAAGTTAAGAACACAATAAGGTGAAAATACCAAATTACATTTAGGGATATGAAAACTAAAATTAGTATCAAAATATTTCAAAACCCTAAAACATAATAATATTTATCACATACACATGTACATTATCATATCTTTTCACTTTAGGGTTTTAGGAATAAAATATAAATTAAAATTAAAAACAACTATATTAGTAACCATAATAATCTCTCAAAATACAAAACTTCTACCACACAAAAAATATTCATTTTAATAATTTATTTCAAAAGAAATAAGATTATCTTTAACTTATACCTTTGTTTACACCTACACTCTCAAGGAATAATATAGAGCAATTGGTAGGGGTAGAGTCGGGTAGTTAGGTAGGAAAAGGGATGGGTCGAGAGGTCGAGTGTTCAACTCCCTCTCCCCATTCTTTTTCCTAAAATCAAAAAATGAAAAATACATAGACAAATAATATTTACATTATTTAATTTGAAAAGTAATTAAGGAAGAAATTACTCCTTGTGTAAGAGGTTGTATTAACTTCTCACCTGCACATGAAAACAAAATAAATAAATTTCTCCTCCTAATCCTCTTGAAGAAAATAAATAGACTAACTAGTTAGGGGGTAGGAGGGTAGATAGGTAGGAAAAAAGGTTGACTTGAGAGGTCGAGGGTTCAATTCTCTCTCCTCGCCTTTTTTCACTTAATTTATTTTATTCATCATTTTTATAATAATTTTATTTCAAAATGAATATACATTAAATAAGTTGAAATAAAACAATTAACAACCTAATATATGAAAATAGAAAGTGACAAATATACATGCCTTTTATTCATTTTAATTTTTATCATAGGAAATTATATAAAACTGAAAATTAAGATCATACTTCCCTGACAATTTTGTATATATTTTGGATTGAATTTTCAGGTGCCAACAGTGGCTCCAATTGGGGACGTGTGTCCATACCTGGACATAGCGAGAATCCAGTGTTCTCTGGAGGAAGCAGATCACTTGGAACATAATGTTAACGTTGTGCCAATATCAAAATTCATCTTGTATAAGTAATAGAAATCAAAACTATTAAACTTAAATCATGGTGAATCAATAATATTTATAAAAATGCTTATTTGAGGACAAAATCAAATTAAAGAGAAATTGTTTCATGACTTTTGTAAAGATATCTCATAATAGTATGTTTTCCCATTAAAATGTAAATAATAAAAGTATAGGAAAAGAAACAATAATATTTTAAATACCAAAATAATGAAGGAAAATACTTACCTCAAATGTACCTTATGTTCTGCAAATGATTTTAGGGTTAGGGTTGCTGCTCTTGAATTTGAACAATAAGCTTAGTTGCACAAAAGACATGTGGAATCCAAATCTGTTAATTTCTTTTTTCTCTATGAAAAGTATCATGCATGTACTGTAGCACTTGAAGAACCTGATTCAAAATCAATTTAATATTGATGTTCTCCAAATAATCTTTTAAATTGTGTTGCATCAATTCTGAGACGATGAAAACTTCATCAAAAGTATCCTTGTTAGAGGGCAGCATCACGTCTTTGGGCTTCATCATAAAAGTCATCTCAGCCACAATGCCATCAATAATAACCCAGGAGAAGCGTTTATGGTAAGATCCAGCCTCCAAGGTCTTCTGTAATAGCCTATCATGCTTATTGCTTACATACTTTTCTAGCTCTGTTGTGCTCCCCTTTTCACTATGAGCCTTAAGCCACTCATATTTCTCATCATATTCCATCAAAACCAGATACACCTCGCTCTCCACTGTACTCATTTTTGCACTTGTGCATCTCCCTGACTATTGTGGATGAGTACTGAATGAAATAGTGATTACAGCGCATAGGTAGCGAGGAGTACAAAGACAAATTAGTGTTTTCAAAGTTGGGGAATGATCTTGAATGAATTTGTATGCGTATTAAAAAAGACAAATAGTAGCTTTAGAGATGGTCGTTAGCGTGGAACCACGATAGTCTGGCAAAGGGAATATTCAAACAAGAGCCGTTATAAAGTCACCTCCAATTTTATGAGAAAAAAAAAATGATCAAAATCCGCAAACGTTTTGTTCAAGGAAGTGTTGTTAAGATTGGCACATGCAACCTCCTCACGAGCATCGCATGGACATGGGGGAAGATGGATTAACATAACTTCTTCTACTCACTCTCTTCTCACTTTGCTCCTTATTGACATCCAAAAAAATTTTTAAATCATCTTTAGTATTCTCTAGACCGACGAAACCTTCGGCACTCTTTCTCCAATGATTTTGTAAAGTCACTAAAGGACTTCACTTTTGAATTCGCAAGATTTTGGTCAATATATGCTTTGGAGTTGGCATTTTCTCGTACCTTCTAGTGCTTGTATCCGAACTTCAACACATCACATACTTGTGCCTAATGCAGCTTCAAAACGTAATGGGAAACATCCAGAGATTACAAAAAATCATGACTGCAGTAGTTCATTCCTCTCATTTTATAGACTAATCAAAATTGGGAACATAAGTGCTCAAGTCCATCTTATTATCAGCTACATCTCACATTGTTAATTACTTCAAATCCGCGGAGGCTTGTACTTGGAATGGCTTCTCTTTCATGATGGATGTCAAACCAATAAGATTGATCCCACTCCTAAGAATATATGTATGTGATAACATGGACAATGGTGAGGGCCTCTCTTCACTACTTTAAATCCTTGTTTCATTTATGATTCCCTCTGATATTTCATACCATACATAGCCGCTCCACCAAGGATCATCCATCCAATGAATGAATATAAATAGTTGTGCCTCTGCTTTATTTGACCTCCGTTAATAGGTTAATTTGGTACAAGAAATTTAATTGATGTGACATCTTGTGGCTAAAGTTATCATCCAGTTTCTCATGCACACTTTAGGTGGCTCTCATGATTGTTATTATGAAGAAAAGACAGGATTGATCACTAGCTATTTGTCAATCAAAAACTGCATTGATCGCATAACTCTACGTAATTCTGCCCCCGCCTATACCTTTTTCTCAGTGCCCCACTTCACTTGGTTGGCACTTGGCAAACATTATTTATCATTTACCAAAATAGCTTTTCCAATGAAAGTAGTTGCCATGCAAAATTGGAGTAATGTTCCTGCAGCAGTCAAGCAACTCTCTGTCGTTCCAGCCCTCTGGTTCATTTTCTACTAATTTGGTTGTCAGCCACTATTAAGTATTAATCTATGTACGGCCTCTAACACAAATATAAATAGTGTCTGTAAGAGAGAGATTTATTCTCTTTATGTTACATGATCATCAAAGTGACAATGTTTGAACCAAACCCCTGGATTGCTAGCTTTGAATCTGAGAGCAGTCCATCCGTTGACAGGAGATCCCACAGAATTTCGTTGAGGAGGATCGACTAGGTTGAAAGACTTTGGATCTATTTTATTATTATAATTACCAAAACCTTCTCCTACCACATAAAAATCATAACCATAAATATGCATTGGATGGTTGTCTTCTTGGAAGATACTGGTTCCCTAGAACACAATCTAAATTATGGCATTATATTCAATCACTTTCACTTTTGTGCTAGAAACTGGTGCCCACAGAGACTCAGGTACATCACCAATATAATTATGCACAACTCATGGATGTGAAGGAAAGTCTATGGTAAAAACTCCATTAACACCAAAGTGATAAGCTTGCAGAACATCGATATCTGGGAGCACAAAAGATATGTTATTCATACTGGCAGCCACTCTGGTATTGTTAGGAGCACTATAGTTACTATAGTTACTAGATGAGTATCCGGTTGGACAAGGACTTCAACCAAGTCCTATAGTTATAATGCTACTATCGCTTATGGTTTGGGGAACATCCATCGGATGCTCCTTTGAAGCCAAGCTTCGTAGGGATTGAGTAAAATTGGTCACAGTTGCAGTGTGGTTGAATATTGGAAGGTCTGGAAGGATTGGAGTGATAGATGTATTATAACCCACATACTTCAAAATGGCAGTGGTCATTGATATTTGCTGCAGATTGTGTAGTGTATAGCCTGGCAGCCATGTAGTATTAGGCTTTGGCTTGATTGGTTGAATGCAAATGAATAAATTGTTGTTTAATTGTTGATGCATCCACTATAGTGCTCACAGGAACTAATAATAATAATGATGCCTGCAACACTAACAAACAAATAGTATTTAGTCTTGCTTTACATAAACTACAAATTTTATTGTAATTTCTTATAAAAATGAAGAAAGTCATTTCCAGAATAAATCTATTTGAAAGTAACCAATATAAATGATAACTATTCTTTCATAATATTTATCATTTATAATTATATGAAAATATGAAAATAAATGATCTTTTAAAATTAGGGCTTTTTCCTTAATTAATACTTCCCTCCAATGTGAGCGCAGTTATTTATTTTTTTATTTTTAGCTCCAGAGCTTGGTTCATTCTAGCATATTTTCATAGGAAGCAATAAAGTAAATTTTTCAGCAAACCATATTGTATTCTGCACATTAATGATATAATATATACAGAAATCACAATGTAAAAAATATCAAGCTAAAAAAAAATTTAAAAAGAAATTAATTTATAAATAAAATAAATGAAAAGAAAATATAACATAGAAGGTAAGGATAACTCCTTGAAATAGATGTGTATCCGTGATGACATTAATTTCCTCTATCAAAGATTTGATTAGGATCCTTTAGCAACAAGACTATTCTAAATGTATCATTATTGGTCAGATTACTATTTTGATCCACCTGTTCATAACATCCTTCATGGTCAAAACCTACCTGTGTCATTTGAACTGGGAATAAACTGTTGTAACTTCCTTTATGTCTAATTTGAAGATTACCAATTCTACAAGCATTTGTCCAGCATATCCTCTGCATATATGAGATTTTATCATTCCTCACTGCTTTTGAGGAATAATCAACCTTTTGTATCATATAGAGATTGAAAAAGACTACAAATTTCATTACATTGACCAAGAATCTAGATGCCATAAATCTATTTTTTTTTATTTTGCAAAAAACTGACTGAGTCATTCCTACAATCAATTCCTTGTAGAGTTTTTATATCCTCTAGCATAGTATCCAAATCAGGCTCAATCAAAAAATTATCACCATTTGTTTCAAGAAAAATTTCTTCACCAATTATCTCTGTTAAAAAATCTTCATGCTCATATATTGTATCCAATTCACCTTCATAGTCTGGAGAGATTTTATTTATTTCACAGAATGAATTAACACATGGTTCATACCCATAAAATCCTTCATCTTTTTCAAAACCATTCATAAACATATTTCCTTCATCAAATGTTTCATTTCTTTGAGATTTTATTGTATCAAATATAACCTGATCATGCCCATCCTGATGATTCAAGGAAAAATTTAAACCATTCTTTTGAACATACTTATGATATTCAACATCCAGAAAATCTGAAATTTGTTCTATGCTGAGGAGATTTTCTTCCTCACCATCATGGCCCTTGATACCTGTCTCCATACAAATCTTACCATGTACAGATTTTTTCAACCTGATTTGAATTCTCTTGTTCATCTAAATTTAGAATATCATTAGGTTTTTGTGCCCCTTTTGTAACTTTATCATTTTCTTCCATTACATCTTTGTGTACAATTTTAAGAATAAGCTTTACCTGCTCATGAGTTACTCCTAAACTGTATATTTTGTTTAAAAAACTTGGCCTGATATTAGAAGGTATTTCACTGAAGATATCCATCATCCTCATAAACAAACTCACCACATTTTCATTATCATACCATTCTAAAGTAATAAATGCATCCAAGGGAGACATACATGATTCATCCCTATCATGGAATACATCAAGGAACCATTGTTCAAACTACATCCATGATGAAATGCATTGTGCAGGTAATGATTCATATTTTTCCCTTGCATTATTCTTTAGTGACCATGCAAACAACTTCATGGCATCATCTTCTATATGGATCTCATAATTATCAAGGAATATGTGAAACACATCCAAATGATCAAGAGCTGTAACCAAAGATTCTGCAAATGTCTTTCACTGATAGCTTCCCCAGCAGAGTCGCCAATTTGTTGGTGCTCAAAAATGCTAGACCGTTTTGAGGCCAACTGACAAGCACAAACAAGTGCCTCTACAATTCTGACTCGATTGAGCCAAGGTTGGTAGGCCTAAATCAAAAGTGCTTTCGAACTACACAAACATGTGCACAGACAAAAGCAGTTCCTTCCAAAGGGGTTAACAATCCTTGGAGGATAGTAACCTAATTTCCTAACTATTAAATAGCTTGAAATCTAAACTAAGGCTTAAAAGTATTACTAAAACCTAATTGAATGCTTTGTAAAGAAGATAATAGATATAATATGTAAACTACAGAAAGAACAAAATGACAATTACAAATGAAATGAGATCAGTGCCTGATGCCAAATTGGGAATAGAGTCAATTACATTCAATCATATGTATAGACAAAGACGGTTTCAAGGTAACTCACTCCTATAAAGCGAGACCATCATCCTACGGGCTTCAATTGAAACAAAAATTTAAATAACTTATACAATTGATCCTATGGATTTTAACCCAACTTAAGAGCTCGAAAGGAACAATAACAGGTTCTCAGACCATGCAACTGCTATTCAAATTGTATAAATTAACCATAAACATTTGAATCAATGAAATAACACAGTAGGATACCCTGATTCACAGAGTAATCCGAAAAACTAATTGAAAAGTAAGAAACTGTATAACCTCAAAAGCATAAACACTTATCTATCATTCGCATTTGAAAATTTGGACATTAAGTTCAAATCTGTAATTCGGAAGAGTTTTCCAATTTTTGTCGTGATGTGATTATGTCCTTAGTTTAAAAATTGAATCAATATAAATACATTTCCCAATGGTTCTCTGTGAAAGGACATACCCTTTCACAGGACCTAATCCTAGCAACTAACCCTAAAAATACATATTAAACCATAATAATGGTTTTTAGGGAAATATTTCCCATACAATTAACGTTTATTATTCTTTAGGTGTTCTGTGCATAATAATCTGATGTTTAATTTCCTACATAAAAACACCTAACATTAGATAGTATTAAAATAAAAAATCATTACATTCATACTATATAAGGTTTTTTAATATGATCTTTAAAAATATTCAATTATTAATTTATGATATAACAAATAAACATTAATAAGATCATAATATAATTCATACAAATGTTTTTGATAAATAAAAATAATACCACTAAAGTTAAATATTTAATCATAGATATTTACTTTATTTATCAAAACATATGAAAATGTTATCAACACTTAAAATTATTGCATATGAATATAATGTTTAAATTTAAAACTCATTTTAAAATAATAACCATAATGCATTCATTTCAAACATAATACAAAAAATACCACATAGGAATATTTTAAAAGCATTAGGGTAAAAGGTTTTATAATCCACCCTAATGAAGAGAGGAAAGTACTCACCCTAAATATCAAATCATTCCACTTAGGGTAAGTACATTGACTTTTACAAAATAACCGCCTCAATGTTATAAATACTTTCTAATAGAATAAATTTAAGGTTTTATGTTTAGAAATAAAATAAGAAACACAAACCCCAAATAAAGATGAGAAATCAATTTATATTATATTCACAACTAGATTACAATAATAATGTAAAAATACTAAGGTATATGAAACCTTACAAGATAAAATTATAGAAGTTAAGAACACAATAAGGTGAAAATACCAAGTTACATTTAGGGATATGAAAACTAAAATTAATATCAAAATATTTCAAAACCCTAAAACATAATAATATTTATCACATACACATGTACATTATCATATCTTTTCACTTTAGGGTTTTAGGAATAAAATATAAATTAAAATTAAAAACAACTATATTAGTAACCATAATAATCTCTCAAAATACAAAACTTCTACCACACACACAAAATATTCATTTTAATAATTTATTTCAAAAGAAATAAGATTATCTTTAACTTATACCTTTATTTACACCTACACTCTCAAGGAATAATATAGAGTAACTAGTAGGGGTAGAGTCGGGTAGTTAGGTAGGAAAAGGGATGGGTCGAGAGGTCGAGTGTTCAACTCCCTCTCCCCATTCTTTTTCCTAAAATTGAAAAATGAAAAATGCATAGACAAATAATATTTACATTATTTAATTTGAAAAGTAATTAAGGAAGAAATTACTCCCTGTGTAAGGGGTTGTATTAACTTCTCACCTGCACATGAAGACAAAATAAATAAATTTCTCCTCCTAATCCTCTCAAAGAAAATAAATAAACTAACTAGTTAGGGGGTAGGAGGGTAGATAGGTAGGAAAAAAGGTCAGCTTGAGAGGTCGAGGGTTCAACTCCCTCTCCCCACCTTTTTTCACTTAATTTATTTTATTCATCATTTTTATAATAATTTTATTTCAAAATGAATATACATTAAATAAGTAGGTTTTTTTCTCCTGGAGAATCGATGGCAACGCTGATTGAAGTGTCGATGCAGGGAGATTTGTTGAAACAAGTGTAGGCAGATAGTTTTGGCTCGTCCCATTTTAAAAAGTTTCAGCTATGATAGGATTTGTGAGAGGAGTGTTGGAAAGAAGGTTGAGTGCAAAATCGTTAACAGGGGGCATGTTTTTCCAGTATTGTCGAGTAGGGTTTGTGCTATTTCCAGCAGAGTTTATAGATTTTCAGAGCTTTTTTATTCAAATCGTAATCTCTCAGTTGTGGAGCTTTTCTACATGGACAAGGTTCATAATGGGTCCTCTTCAAGCATGCATGCACAGCAAGCAGATATGTTTTATACAAGTGTTGACCCTAAAATGAAGAAGGTTAATGGGTGTCTTCCTAGATCCTAGGATTGCCCTGTGTTGGTCATTTCTCCTGATTTGGTGGAAGAAGATGTCTCATATTGGAGCAGACATGCTCTGATTTGTAAGTTTCTCGGCATTCACATTCCTTTGTCCACTCTGGAAGCTTGGATCCGGTGTTCCTGGCAGATTGAAGGAGATATGGAAATTATACTTGAAGCAAATAGCTATTTTATGGTTATTTGCTTGAATATGGCAGATCGCAATAGGGTTTTTGAAGGTGGCCCATATTTTTATTATTAGGTTGGATTATTTATTAAACCATGGCATGCAGGTTTTAATTCAGCTGAATAGATGCCTTCTTGAGTTTCGGTTTGGGTCTGTCTACCTCACCTCCCTCTAGAGTTTTGGCGAGAAGATATCTTACATAAAATTGCTAGTCTCTTGGGAAAGCCTATGGCGGTTGCTACACAAACCTTTGATAAAAAGGTGATTTCTTTTGCTCGGATTTGTGTTGCCCAAATTTGTGTTGAGATAGATTTGAATAATCCCCTGCCGAATTCAATGGAAATTTGTTTGGGATCTTCATCGTGGATTCAGCAGTTAGATTATGAATCTTTACCTTTTCGATGTCGGTTTTGTCATGAGTATGGCCATCTCCTATGACAATGTCCTAAAGTTCATAAGGAAGATCATTCCCCCTCTTCAGCACCTCCTCCTCTGGATAAAGAGGACAAAGGGAAAGCTCCCATGATGGTTGAACCTCAGGGAAAGGACAAGGAAGGATTTGTACCAGTTAAAACTAAGGCTAAAGGATGAGGTCAGAAGAGGACATTCAAGGATAGACAGATAGATGGAAGCTTTAACAGGTTTGGGGTGCTAGAGAATTTAGCTTTGGAAGAAGGAGTCCCACATGGGGTCACTTCTAATAGTGTTGGGGTTAGTATGGAGGTTGTACCTATTCATGAACTAGAACCAGTTCAAGCTATTCAGGGACAACAAGTGGCTCAGGTGACTTTAAATAATTCCATAGAGGATGGCATTGTTTTGGCAGATTTAGCTAGAGAAATTTTAGTTTCATCTCAAAATAAGGGTTCATCTCATAGATTGGGAGTGCAACAATGACCCCTTAAGAAAGGTCCCTCTGATAGCTCCTCAAAAGGGCAGAAGACGGACCTTGAGAAGATAAAAATGATTGGAGACCTTTTGGTGGAATCTGGGTTTGTTAAACCTATTGATGCTCACTTTTCTCAAACCCCTCCATGATCATTCTCTCTTGAAATGTGAGGGGTTTGAATAGCACCTGTTGTCAAAAATCTATTCATGATTTGATTGCAATTCATTCTCCAGATGTCTTTTGTGTTCAAGACACTAAGGTTTCTATTGAGGTTATGCATCAACATGCTTCATGCATTTGGTATGCCGGTCATTGTCAAAGTATTGGTTCGCAAGGGAATTATGGAGGTTTGGCCCTGTTCTGGGACCCTTGAAAGATTTCTCCCCTTTGGTGGATTTCTAGTCATTACTCAATCTCTATGGTGGCTACTGCCTTGGACTCTGGTGAGACTATTCTTGTGACAAATGTTTATGCCCCTATTGACATTCATGGGAAGATTCATCTCTGGGATCACATTAGGTATGTGTGTTCTTGTGCTCCTTATTTTCCTTGGATTTTAGGAGGGGATCTTAAATCTATTTTAAGTCTTGAGGAGAAAAGAGGAGGTTGGCCTAGGCTTGGCCCTGCTTCTGATCTTTTTCAAGCACAGGTGGATGTTCTTTCTATTATTGATGTTAAGCCTTCAAATGGGGTTTTCACTTGGAATAGAAGCTATCTCAGAACATTTGGATAGGTTTCTTGTTTCATGTTATTGGGTTGGAGGTGGCCTGATTACGAGTTCTGAAATTCTTGATTGGAGAGCTTCTGATCATTGGCCAATTAAGTTCTCTTCTTCTCCTATTGCACTCCCTAAGAACCCTTCTTTTAGATTCTAGCTTATGTGGCTCCAAGACTCATCCCTTTATGATTTGGTGGCTAAGTGGTGGAGAGAGGGTGGCCCAGCTTATGGCACGACTATGTTTGTCTTTGAGAAGAAACTTAAATATGTTAAATATCATCTTAAGAGATGGAATACTTCTTGCTTTGGAAACCTTCAGTCTAGAAAGAGGAATGCTCTAGATCATCTTGTTGTGATTACTTGCCTAATCAAGGACTCTGGGCTTACAGATGCTCTTGGCAGGGCAGAATCCCAGGCTATGTGGGATGTGGAAGAATGGGAACTTTGGGAAGAGATTTACTGGAAACAAAAGGCTCGCATCGATTGGCTACAGGAAGGGGATAAAAATACTACTTTTTTTCATCATTTTGTTCAGGCTCGTCATAATAAAGGGTATATTTCTTCTCTTGTTACAACAGAAGGACTTCAAATTTCCTCTCAATCTGTTATGACCAAGGAAGCCGTTCAATTTTATTCTACCCTTTTTGCTGAGGATTCTTGACTTGCAGCTGAGGAGGAGAACTTGATACTTTCTTGTATTCCCTCTCTTATCACCAATACAATGAATGATTCTCTTATTCATCCAATTTTAATGTCAGAACTTGAAGAGGTTGTGTTTGGGATGAATAATGGTAAAGCTTCAAGCCTAGATGGCTTCCCTGTGGAATAATTTTAGGAATTTTGGGAAATTATTAATATGGATCTCTTGGAGGTGGTTAAGGAATCCCTTCAGAATAAGCAAATTCTGGATGGGATTTTTATTGCTTTCTAAGTTATTCATTCTATGCATATATCAAAAGAGAGAGCTATGTTCATTAAGTTAGATATGGCTAAGGCTTATGACAGAGTTAAATGGATTTTTCTCCAAAAGATTCTCTTGGCCTTTGGTTTCTACCAATAGTGGGTGAACTGGATTATGAGTTGTGTTACTTCAGCTTCTTTTTCTGTTCTTGTGAATGATGTTCCTTTAGAGCCCTTTGGTGCCTCTAGAGGACTCCGCCAAGGGGACCCTATTTCACCATACCTATTTATCATTCTGGCTGAGGGTTTGGGCTGCTTTCTTAAGCTTCGTGCTCACCAAGGTATTATTGATGGGTGGACATGGGGTGTTGGCTTGCCTCCTCTTTCACATCTTTAGTTTGTGGATGATACTTTGTTTATGGGACAAGCCCGTCTTCAGGAAGCTACTTCTTTTAGGCATGCTTTGGATGTGTATCTTGCAGCTTCGGGTCAGAAAGTTAATGAGAACAAATCCTCCATTTTTTTCTTCAATACTCCCTAGGATATTCAAAGGTGTATTGCTACTATTTTGAGGTTTCAAATTGGGTCTCTTCCCTTTGTTTATTTGGGTATTCCTCTTACTGTTGGTAAACATCCTAGATCTTCCTGGCAAGTTTTACTTGATAAACTAAGACAAAAGGTTAATCATTGGACTCATCGATGGCTATCAACTGTTGCTCACCTGACTCTATTAAAGTCAGTTATTCAAGCCCTTCCTATTTACAGGTGTTTTGTTTAGGCTTCTCCTATGTATTTTCTTCGAGAATTTGATGTTCTGTCCCGTCAATTCCTTTGGAGTGGGAACCTTTCTACTTTGAAATGGAGTTTGGTTAAATGGGAAATAGTGTGTAGACCTCAAAAGGAGGGTGGCCTTGGCTTATGATCAGCTATTTTAAATGGACAGGTTCTCACTGCAAAGCTTTATTGGCATTGGTGTACTAACCAGCATCAACTTTGGGCTCATATTCTTACCCATAAGTATTTTCTAGATATTGATGTGGTTGAAGTTCACCACTTTCCTCTAGAAGGGAGAGGATCCATGATCTAGAATACGCTAAAGTTTGGAGCTTAGTTGGTTAAAGATGGTCTCTTTTGGATTTGTCATTTGGGATCACAAGCTCTATTTTGGCTTGACTCTTGGGATGCGCACCCTCCTATCCTTTCCACTCATCCTCAGCTTCATGGCCTCTATCAAAATTTTAGTGCTGCTGGTTGGGACATAGTTGATTTTTATAAGATAGGGTGTGTTACAGGTTTGGCTCCTTCTTTTCATTGGAAACACCCTTCTAAATGGCCTTTAGGAGGTTCTGAGGAGGATAGGAAGGAGTTGTTTCAAATTTTGCAGTCTCGTGAGTGTACTACTTTGGTTGGTAATGATTTTCTTGCTTGGGATGGCGAGGATTTGTCTAGGAATTTTTCAATGTCTACAGGATATGGTGAGCTTCTCTGACAGACATTGGGGGACATTTAGGTGCCTTGGTGGAAGCAAGTCTGGTACAAGTTTTCCTGGCCCAAATGCAATTTTTTTATGTGGTTGGTTGTCCATAGCCAGTGCCTTACATGGGATAATTTATGCAAGTGTGGCTTCCAAGGACCCTCAATGTGTGTTCTATGCCAGACTAGTGAAGAAAATGTCTCTCATCTATTTTTCCAATGCTCTTTCACTAGACATATTTGGCACTCTTGGTGGAATGTGTGGAACCAATCCTGTTGGCATGTTTCCTCACTGGTAGATTTCTTTGCTCGCTGGGGTAAGGCTCTCATCAAGGCTTCTTTTCTTCAATTTTCTTGGACTCTTGGACCCTCCTTTATTAGTTGGCATATCTGGTTGGAGAGGAACCGTCGTATCTTTAAGGATGAGTTTTTGGAGGTTCCCCACTTATGGTGGAAAATTATCCATTCTTTGGGGGAAACTATTTCTGTAAAATGTGACACTTCTGAGGCCATGGAACCAAGGAAGGATATTTTCAATAATCGACTGAATATCCCCCCCTCACATGGAAAACTACTAAGAAAGATGTGTAGACATCCCTTGTGAAAGATAAATAGGGTGGGGAAGTGGAGTGCCCCTCCCCAAGGTATCCTTAAAATCAACAAGGATGGGTCTTCCAAGGGCAATCCAAGCCCTGCTCGCATTGGTGGTGTTGGCAGAGATAGTGCGGGGGATGTTCAGTTTGTGTTTTCAATTTATAAAGGTCATCACACTAACAACCTGATGGAGGCCATAGCTATTTTGTATGTTGTGAAGAATGCTTTTGACCTTGGTTGGAGAAGGCTTATCTATGAATCTGACTCACAAGTGGTGATACATCTTTTGAATCAGCAACATTCTGACATTGTTAGTTGGAAGTTAGCT
The DNA here is from genome assembly GCA_027943335.1 of Chamaecyparis obtusa. Taxonomy (NCBI): domain Eukaryota; kingdom Viridiplantae; phylum Streptophyta; class Pinopsida; order Cupressales; family Cupressaceae; genus Chamaecyparis; species Chamaecyparis obtusa. Next base: position 754,019 of record BSBK01000204.1, read on the forward strand.
TTGATTGCGAACCAGATTCATAATTTGTGTACTTCTATGGAGTATGTTACTTTCACTCATATTCCCAGGGAATGGAATAGTGTTGTTGATTGTCTGGAAAAGTAGGCTTCTGACCATATGTGTAATTGGAATATTGTTGATAAGACTCAACTTTCGATGGGCTTGTCCCATCAACTTGATCACTTGGTTGATCTTGATAGGGTTGTTTGATGCCTCTTCTCTATTTGTTCTTGTTTCTCTTCCAGTTTGAATAAATTTTCACCCCTCCTTTATTTCATTAGGAATATACATTAAATAAGTTGAAATAAAATAATTAACAACCTAATATGTGAAAATAGAAAGTGACAAATATACATACCTTTTATTCATTTTAATTTTTATCATAGGAAATTATATAAAACTGAAAAATTAAGATCATACTTCCCTGACAATTGTGTATATATTTTGGCCTGAATTTTTAGGTGCCAACAGTAGGTCTATTTCATATTTGATTAAATTGGAGGAGACTAGATCCACAAGGCTCAACCTCAAATCTGATCGATAAGGATTGGGAAAAAGGTGGATTTAGTGGTCCTCATGGAAGAGTTGAAAATTATACTAAAACTATGTGAATTAGATGTTGAGTTTAGGGTCAAAGATGAGAGAATGAGGTTTTTTCAACATGCATTGTGCTATATAAATTATATATGTAGAAAAATGATAAAAATTTTGAAACAAGAGGAATAAAGGAAACTATTTCTATAATATTGGCCACAATCAAGAGGTTTATTTAGCTTGGGATGACCTTGACTTGGGAGCACTAGATGTAGAAAAAATTGGAAGATCTAGGATCGGGACGTTGCTTAGATGTTTCTCCAAAAATGTCATCAAAATTATTCATATCTAATTTTTCTATGGTGAATTAGTCTTTGTTTTCTTAGATCTACAAAAGTCTAATCTATACATTTGTTTCTACTCGATCTGATTTCTAATTTATGTCTTCTGAACTTGTCACTTGTACATAGAAAGAGAGAAAAATATTGGGTTGATGGGGGTTTGCCTAGATCAAACCTTAGTTTTGGAATTAACCATGAAATTGAAATAAAATTAAATTTGAATAAAAGCATGTTGTAATATAGAAAAGGATATATGTGGATTAAATTTCTTGGATGGAATGTCTATACCTTCACAAGCCTTTTTTATGTCAAAGTCTTCATGAAGATGTTGATGTTGACTTGTAGAGTTGACTTTAGAAAAGGTTGATCATATGTGTTATCATGAACGTTTGAGATCTAAAACTTTACTTCTTGCCTTAAATTCCTCGATCAGATACTTTATTTCTCATTCAATTGGATTGCATAAGATGTGCTTAAAATGATGTAAGGTGATGTTTAAAATGAGGGGAGTAATCTTTCTTGTATATCTCTTACTATGAAATGTATTCAAAATTTTGAAGTTGACCAACACAAAGAATGATTTCCCACTCCCACAATGTAGTTTTAAGGTGACTCAATTTTGGGCCCTTTTTGTATGGGTAGGGTCACTTGGAGAAGACTTTCCCTAGGTTAAGGTCATCCTAGGAAACCCTAACCTAGGCCAAGGATTCCCCAAGTGGCCTCGACCTACCAACTCAAGCAAGGTCAAGGACCATAGGTCCTCAATACGTTGAAGATGCTAATTTTGAAGTAATGTGAGAAAAATCAAACATGATCAAATATGGAAGGCCAAAAACACTAAAATGAGGTATGGGTGAGCATGAAATTGTTTAAGGATACAATTTATGATGCTACACAAATTTGGCTAAGAATTATTTCTTCACATTTAAGGGAAGGGTACATAAGGAATGAATGCCCCAAACCACAAGAAACAAAAGTAGTTTACATACAAGTAGAATCCAAAATAACACTGACCAGATTGAACTCACTATATTCCGGGACGTGTGAAGAATGGGAAAATCATCCCACAAAATACTTCCCATCTAATCAGCTTCATATCCTTAAAATTAAGGGTCTTTTGGACCCAAGATGTTTATTAAATCATGATTATGATAAGGAACTAGATAGGAATATGGTCTATGTTAAAGTCCTTGTATGCTAATGATGGAGGATATAGACAACCTTCTCAAAGAAATGAGAGGAATGCTTACACATTGCAAAAAAATCATCCACAAATCAACCGAGAGGACGATAGACAATTCAGTTATAGAGGATGAAGATGACATGAAAAGATAATTGCAAGAGAGATGAGGCAACCTACTATAAATACAAAATATTGGTCACTTTTCTACATAATGTTGGTCTAAGAAGGATAAAAGTTGTACATTTTGAAGAAATGATACTCATGATAATTCAAATGTGAAAGATTATAATAATATTTTTAAAATTCCCACCACATCAAAGGAGTGATGACCTATAAGGAAATAGAGGAACAATGATGATACAAAAAGATAGATGATTAGTCATCCCATACTAGATGAATGGTTAAAGTATTTTGGTAAATGGAAATAGGTGCAGAGCCCAAAGAATAATAAATCAAACAAGAAAAGGGACAAATGGTATTAAGCCACCAAGGGACATATACTGGAAGAAACAAACTAAATTTTGTTGAAGAAATAAGTGAAGAATCTAATTCAAAAGTAGAATAATATGATTTCTTTTGGCCAAATAAATGACACAATGATATGATAGTATAAAATTAAAAACAACATATCATAGAGGAAATAAGTGAAGAATCTAGTTCAAAAGTAGAAGAATATTTAATTTTGGCCTCATAAATGACATAATGATATGATAGTATAAAATTCCAAACAACATATTATTCAACAAAAAAATGAAGATGTGGTATGCTTCTCTAAAGAAGTATTGATGTTGAAAATATTGGCCTCCTTGACCCACCAAAAAGACTTATTGGTTAAAAAAATATATGAAATTATTAGAACAAGAAAATAATAATTGTAAATCAATCAAATTACAAAATTCTATATTTGGAAGAATGGACCTCATGTAATAATCCCTGCACATCTCAATTATGCTAAGGTAAAACATGTTATGGTAGAGTTAGGTGCATATATCAATATCATTTTGGCAACCACTTGGGATAGAGTAGACTAACCCAAGATGACCAATACTCCCTTTAACATAACCTTAGTAGATGGATTAGGTATGGAGACACTAGGAACAAGGAAGAATATAGAAGTGAACATTCATGGCCTTAAAAAACAAGTAAATTTTGAGGTAATGGAGATGAAGGAACCATTCAACACTTTCAAGGCATTGTTAGGCCTAAAATGGTTTGTCAATGCCAATAAAATTGTGGATCCATGGAAGGAGAATTTTTTTGTGGATGAAAAAAAAAGTGGTCAACATTCCCTTAGAAAAGGAAGAAGATAGCACATATAATGATGAGTTTTCTCAAGAGAAAAATAAAAAATATAACTCAAAGATCATTGTTCAGTGTTTAAGTTTCCCACCGCAAATGAAGAAGAAAATCCAATGAGTCCTAGTAAAATTGAGTGATATAGTGACAATACCAACATAAATAGTGAAAATCTATTTGATGTATAGATGCAAGATGAGAAAGAGTTAACTTCTTGAAACATATATGGTTTTTAGAGAGTATTATGATATAAAGATTAAACAAAAACTCTTTGCAAGCTATCAAAAAGAAAAAGATCATACCATAAAAGAAAAAAATACAAAAAAATTATTTAGTCACTCCCTCACAAAATCTAAGCCAAAATAGCACACATACTCACTAAACCCTAAAAATTAATTAATAGGAAAGATAGGGATACATACTAAAAATATGGATGATAATGAAGTATACAAATTAGAGAAAAGAAGAATATGTATAAAAATGATTTGTAACCCTCACCCTACCCACCATGTATAATATACCTCCCAAAGAAGTACACAGTCACTTAATTTTGAGTCTGAATGCCTATTTTCTTGGTCTAACCCTAGAAATATAAAATACAAAATCAAAAGAGAATATTCCAAGCACATCTTAAGATAACATAACATAAAATCATAAACATTGGTATTATAGAATATACTAGGTGTATCATAGTATAAAGGGACAAACATTGGAGTAGAGTTATAAAAATATAATGGGTAAAAAACTATTAAAAGATGAAAAAATAACTACAACATTAAATACACTCCCTAACTCTATGAATATAAAGATAGAGGTTTGTTATCACCATGGTCCACTTTGTTCTCCTACTAGATCTATATTTGTCTTCTCTACTATACTACAATTCCATACCCTTGTATTTCCTAGCTCTTTAATAATAATGAAAACTCTTGTCCTAGTTGATATCTCTCAAAAGAAAAGGCCTAAATACAAGAAGTTCCCTTGTAAAGCCATGGAGATCGAACCAATAATAAATTTCTCTAAAGTTCCCACTGATGTCATATATATTGAAGACATCAGAAAATGCATACATGCATCACTTACTAAGATCATCCACATAAAATTTGGAACTCTAAGGCTTACCCTACTATAGCCTAGAACCTAAAATTACTCAACATAATATAGTTGAATAACATAGAAGAATCTTGATGAATGGAAAGAGATCCTTGACTTTACAAAGTAATAAGTATGGATCACATCATTATGAGCATGATCTATGATGAAAATTATTCTTAGATCACCCTTATTCACTAAAAATACATACAATTCATTATGTCACTGAGCTATATGAACAAAGGAAAGTGCCAACAAAGAAGGCCATAAAAAAAAAGTGGAGGTCACTAAGTTTATGAGAGGCACATATGATAGGAGTTTAGATATTACTAAGATCACAAACCCTACCATGAAGTATGCCACCATAGCCATTGTATATAAGGTGTATTACACCAACGTGGATTATTCTACAATTACGACTTCCATTCATGTGGTGTATTAGATGGTGGTGGAAGAAAAATATGTTTACCTTTGTGAGGTCCTAATTTATGATTTATTAGAGAGTTTAGAATGCACCAAACACTCCCATTATTAACTTGGTATGGTCCATTGATAATGTGTTTGGAGTTTTATTTTATGAATGAACTACCAAAATTGTGAGGAAAGTGTGGGATACCACTAGGCTAGTTGCCACACATTTTTAGGAACATGCTCAACACTTCTAGGATGCTACCTCATACACCACAACCTCATGGGGATATTTTGAATCATTTCAATAAAATATGCAAGACAAAGAAATGGTGTCCTATGATATGGTCCAAAAGTATATGGATATAATTATTTTCCTTATGTACAAAGATTTAACACTCATCTAAGCCATTAAACCATGAACCTCTTGGATTCCCCAATCACCTACAAGGTGATAGATGTAGAGATTAATTCATATCCATCATACTTCTCAACCTTCTCAAGCATATAAAGGTAGAGACAGTTACAACATATAGAGAATTCATGGACAACGTGATCAAGAAGAAATTGGAGGAACATTTGTAGACACCTAAAATTGTCCCATCACCTGTGCGTGATGTAAACACTAATTTTCATCTTAAATATTTAATTAATTAGTGTCATTCTAATTTAAATTCAAAATTGGCATTTCCCTCCAAATTCCTATAATTGAATTATTTTAATTAATTATTTAATCATTTAGTGTCCATTTAATATGCCTTTGATATTCATCTAATTTTGTCTAATATACATCCAATTATTAATTTAATTATTTAATTATTTAATTAATTCCTTATCTCCAACTTTAATTAAATGATTTTTAATTATTTAATCAAACTAATATTCTTCTCATTCTTTTAACCATAATTAAATGATTATTTTAATTATTTGATTAAAAATGGTTCCTTCTATAAGTAGATAAATTATTATTTTATTTCCATTTGCACGATGCTAACTAAGTCTGCTAAAAATAAATAAATTATTTAATTTATATATTCCCTCTCATGCATAGTTAAATAACTTATTCAATGCTAATTATACTCTTGCGTTTCACCTCTTTAACTCTCACTAAATAACAATTCATCTAGTAAATCAAGTCAATCTTCAGAGTCATGTGATTAGTTACATATCCAATCTCCAATCATGTAACCAATTGTTAGTTAATCAACCAATTAATTTATTCAATCAACCCATTCATGTAGCTAGTCAATTGTTAATTAGTCTTAGTAATCTATCTAATCAGTCTTGTCACAATCAATCTTATCTATCCATTATCAGGCAACACCCCTTAGTTTGAATTGTTTGTTGAAGTCTAGAAATCTATAAGATGAAGGTGATTCTTCATTGTTTTATAACCATGATTCTCGAATCGACTATCATATCAAGGATAAGATATGAGATTTATCCATTCTTCTTAGGTGCTAATACTATAGGTACTGCAGAGTTTGAAATGTGGAAGCAGCGGGAGCAACGGCCGCATGATGCGAGGCAACGGTCACCTACAAACCGATCCTTTGGGGAAGGTGCAAAAATAGGAGCGAGAGCACCTTTCAGATCACACCAAGGGTAGTTTTATAATGGGCAAGGATAGAAAGGTTGGCCTTTCAACCAACATAACTAGTATCGACAGCAAGCCCGTCCCTTTTCTGATAGAAGAAATGGGAGATCGGATTTTTGTAACCCTAGGCAAGTTTTTTCTGGGAATGGAAGGAGAGGGGAGAACTAGAATAGATTTGGAGGCCAAGCTCCTCTCTATAAACAATTTGGTGAAAATTTTGATTTCACAAAGATTGAACGATGGTTTTACCACCCAGAGGCTAAACCAGTGGATCTGCCTCAACCACTCGAAGAAGATGCAAATAACATCAAATATGAGGTAATGTCAACTCTTAAGATTGCTAATCTTTAGTGGTTAGATGCAGTAGGGTCTCTCAAAGAGAGAGCCTTTTTCTTTAAATAGTTAGGGCCTTGGCCCTCTGTGACCCTTATTAGAGATTGGTATAGACAAGTCTGGGGTAAGAATGTCAAGCTCAAAACCCTAGTAAATGGCTTTTATATGGGGATCTATGATGTGAAAGAGGAGAAAGTTTGGATCCTAAACAATGGTCCTTACCTGATTAATGGGTGTAGAGTTTTCATAAAAGACTGGGTGGAAAATTTTGACCCCCAGAAAGAGAAGCTCAATGAATACCCAGTGTAGTTGAACCTTCACAACCTCCCAATGGAATATTGGGATGAAATCACCTTAGAACAAATAGGAAATAAGATTGTCTCTTATGTCTCTCCTAAAGAAGTGATTAATAAAAAAGATGCTTCAATACACCCCTACATCCTTATCAAGATTCAAAATAATGACCCTATTCCAGATTATATCATCCTGGGGATAGATCATGGAACTTGGAAACAAAGGGTTGAAGTATGGGATGGGGAGGAGATTGTGAGCACACCTTCGACTCCCTAACTGAATTTACAGGCAAAAGGGAAAGGGATGGAGGAGGATAAACTCTTGGACCAAATTGAACAAGAACTTTTAGGAGGCTGGAAGGTTTTTGATGACCCGATTGTAAATCAGAGGAGACCACTGGATCGAGGACAATGCATTACTCCTCAATGGAGGAAAGAGTATAATATGGCAAGGGAGGAAGTTATTCAGGGAGTGGCCCATCAAAACTCTCCGGGTGAAGATAGAATGTCTACACAGATGGTAAAGGAAAAACCATTAGAAGATTTAGAGGCTCAAAGGAAAGGCATCAACTCTCTAGAGGTAATGTTGCAACAAAGGGATCCAAAAAATGCAAATCCTTTATGTGACCTTCTGGCTACAGTAGAAGTAGTGAATAAAATGCCCCTTATGGTTCTGGAGACACTAGATTCCAAGGATCATGCAAGCCCTATCAGGAAGAAAGATCACAATTTAGAGGAAGGTAATGACCCTTTCTTTCAAGAGTTTCAGGTCTCTCAAACCCATCAACTTAGACAGGAGATGGAGCAAACAGATGATAATCTAAATTTCAAGGATATTAAAATTTCACCTATAAGGAATCTGGATAGTGCCTTTGATAGCAACAAAGACAACGGTGATGTTTTAGAAGATTGGGATTCAGACTATGCTGGACAAGAAGGGGAAGGCAGTTTGAATGATCTTGGCCTTGATGATACACAAGGTGTGATGGACTTGAGGTAAGTGGAATAGACTCCATCACAACTTCTTAAACCAAGAATTGGAGAAGAGTAGAGGAGAGGTCCAAAATCTAATAGAGTAAAGCTAGCTATTGTTGGCAATGCTTCGGATCAAACCAAACTCTTAAGATCGAGAAAAGGCTATGCCTTTTCTCGGGAGCCATGAAACTCCTATCGTGGAATTTCAAAGGCTACAATGCCTCTGACAAGATGTGTTTGATCAAACATTATTTTGATCAAACAAAACTAGATCTTATTTTATTACAAGAAACAAAGATTAAGCAGGAGGATTTTCAATTGATTGACAAAAAGTTTTGGCAGATGGAAATGTGCTTGGGTAGAGGCACAAGGGGCTTTGGCAGGGCTGGCTACACCCTAGAATGAGGATGTCTTAGATGTGAAAATCAGGCAGATGGATCAAAACTGGTAATGGTTGGAGGTTAATTCAAAGCAGCTAAGATGTAAATTCTCTTTATTCAATATCTATGGCCCAAATAACAAACTGCATAAAATGAGGATGTGGGAAAGTTTGGCCTCTATTCTCAAAGACTTTAAAGATGAGATGGTGATTTTGGGAGGAGATTTTAATGCCATCCTTAAACTAGAGGATAAGAAAGGTGGTAGGGGTTGGCGAAACAATAACATCAAGCTTTCAGTGATTTTTCTAATGATGGTGGTTTGATAGAAGTTTCTTTCAAAAAATGAGAATATACTTGGACAAACCGTAGGGAAGGTTTCTTGAACATAGCCGAAAAACTTGACAGATTTTTCTTAGTTGGTAACTAGGCAGACACATTGTGGACTTGTGAAGCTGAAATTTTATCATTTCAAGGTTCAGATCATTTCCCGATTTGTTTATATGTGCAAGAAGAAAAAACCCCAGAAAGGAGTCCCTTCAAGTTTGAGATGATGTAGTTCCAAGCAAAGGATTTTAGCAACTTGATACCCAAATGGTGAGATCAAGCTCCGAAAAGAGAAAGTAATAAAGCCTTCATCTTTTTAAAAAAATTACAATTTCTAAAAGAGCAACTTAAAATTTGGAATAGAGTAAACTTTAGAAATATTTTTGAAGAAATTGGTAGACTTGAAGATGAGCTGAAACATTTAAGCCTCAAAATTATTGAGTTTGGCATGCAAGATGTAGATTTTATAGAAGAAACTAGACTTAAAAAAGAGTTGGATGGGTGGCTAAGGAAAGAAGAAATCTTCTGGAAACAAAAATCCAGGGAGACATGGTTGAAGGCTGGGGATAAAAACATGAAGTTTTTTCATAACTCTGTTAAAATCAAAAGAGCGAAGAATAGGATTTTCAATATTAAGAACAGTGAAGGGGGTCTGGTTGAAGACAAGGATATCATTAATAAGGAGGTTGTGGCTTTCTTTTCAAGGAATAAAACTCAGGGGATCATTGATGAAAGAACTTTTGATATAGTTTTGGAGGTTATCCCCCCACTCATCTCAGAAGATATGAATTGTTTTTTGATGGCTCCTACACCTAGGGATGAAGTTAAACAGGCTTTTTTTGGCTTAGGTGGTGACAAAGTACCTAGACTGGATGGCTTTCCGACTGCTTTTTTTCATAAACTATGGCCTATCTTTGGTAAAGACCTGTGGGAAGTGGTAGAAGAATCCAAGAAAGGCAGTTTTATTCTTAAAGATTTTAATTCCACTTTTAATGTCCTCGTCCCTAAAAAGAATGAGTTGATCACTTTTGAGGATTTCAGGCCTATTGTACTATGCAATACGATTTACAAATTTATTTCAAAAGTGATTTCCAATAGACTTAAACATATTTTAAACAAGATCATTTCTGAAGAACAAAGTGGTTTCTCTCCAGGGAGATCTATTTTTTAGGGTATTATTATAGCTCATGAAGCCGTTCACTCAATTAGAATTTCTAAAGCACAAAAGATGATGTTGAAACTAGATATTAAAAGAGCCTATGATGAAGTTGATTAGAGTTTTCTAGTGAAGGTTTTACAAAGGTTTGGCTTCAGAGATCCTTGGGTTCAATGGATTAAAATTTGCATTGATACACCAAGGTTTTCTGTCCTAGTTAATGGGAGCCCATAGGGTTTCTTTTCTCAAGAGATTGGAATCAAACAAGGTGATCCTTTATCACCCTTTCTTTTTATTATTATGGTAGATGTTTTAGGGTGGTTGATTAAGAAAAGCAAAGAAAGGGGAAATTGGAAGGGCATCAAGATAATAGAAGGTGTGGAGGCTTTGACACACCTTCAATTTGTTGATGACACTTTCTTAGGTGGGGATGCTTCTGAGAAAGAAGAAAAATTTATGAAGGACACTCTCTCGCTTTATGGAAGGGTGTCAAGATAGTTTATAAATTGGAAAAAATTGGAGGTCTTCTCCTTCAACACTCCGCAGCATATACAAGGTAGAATTTGCAAAATTTTAGGAATGAAGCAAGGACAAATGCCTAATTATTACTTAGGGATTCCTTTTTTTACTGGTGGCAACAAAGCAGATTTGTGGAAAGACTTAATTGATAAATGCCTAAAGAAGATGGAGGCATGGAAAGGGAAATGGTTGTCTTCCGCAAGAAGAATACTCATGCTGCAAATGGTGATATCTATGATACCAATTTACTCTATGATGTGTATGGATATCCCAAAGAAGGTCCTTAAAACTTTAACACAAAAAATGAGGAATTTTTTTTGGAATGGGGCTAATGAAGAGGAAAAGATCCCACTCTTAGCTTGGGAGAAAATTTGCAGGCCAAAAGAAAAAGGTGGAGCTGGAATCCGTAATTGGCATTACTTGAATAAGGCTCTAGGTGCAAAGCTTATTTGGAGCATGTATAAAAACCCAACTCAATATTGGGTAAGAATTCTACAAGAAAAATATCTGGATTCAGGTGATAAGGAGATGATTCTCACTATCTGAGATCCCCCTAAAGGCTCAGCTATTTGGAATTTTATTCTCTCTTGTAGACAGATTATAACAAATCACATATCTTGGCAAATCAAGGATGGGGCAAAAGCTAATTTCTGGCTGGATTCTTGGGATGGACAAAAAGCTCTAGCTGGAGAAGGGTGCTATGAGGATCTACAGAGTTATTTTTCAGATAATTGGGGTGATAAGGTCGGTGATTATATTGTCAAAAATGATAGGAAGGTTGGACCTCTTTGGAGATGGAAGATTCTTGAAGGATAGGATCTTTTGGTTCAACAAAAGGAGCGTATGCAATCAATTTTTGATGGAAGAATTCTTAATTTTTGTGAGAAGGATGACAAGATTTTTTGGTGTGTCTCAGTGTCAGGTAATTACTTGGTAAAGTTAGGATATAGATTAATTGAGGGATCAGAGGATTCTCAATTCACATCCCGGGACTTATGCTGGCATCAAGATATACTCCTATGATGATGATAATCACCTTATGAAATTAAGATCAAATTAGCAACAATTCTAAAGTAAATACAATGCAAATCCAATTAAAATTGAAACTAAGATCTATAGCATCTCATGGCTCTCTAGAAAGAGGTAGTAAGTGAAGCTCTCAACTCAAATCTCCACTAGTGACACTTCTAAAATGAGAATGTATGTTGTTACGCTTCTACAATGATGATTCTAGCTCAAATTGACAAGATATAATGCAAATTACTCTAAATGCTCTTAATTGCTCTTAGAATGCTCTCAATTGCCTATAGGAACAATGCTTTGCAAATGAATTTCTAAGATATCAATTGCTCTCAAAATGCTTCATATTTATAGTAATTTTCCAAGGGTAGGGGGTGGAGTGAAGTAATCATGATTTACCTTAGGTTGAGTCAAATACTTTTCTTTGTTCATAAATAGGGGGACAATTTAAAGGTTTGTCTCAAAGCTTTGGACAAAAGGACAAAATTGAGTGGTTGAGATTGAAACTTTCAAATGAGTGATTGAGATTCATCCTTTTTGAGTGATTTATGTCTTTTTGTCCTCAATTTTCATTGGTTGCTCAACTTTGTTGAAAGAAATTAGGAAATTATTAAATTCAATTAATTAATTAAATTTAGCCATGTAAGGGTAATAGGTTCATTTTGATTTTTGATTTAAACAACTATACACTTAATTGATTAAAATCAATTATGTAGTATTTTTCACCCCTTTAAGCTTTGATTTAATTATTTAACATCCTTATTTGATTTTTCCTTTGCTTTAATTAATTTTTTCTAACTTTATTTAATTATGTCAATTTTAATTGATTTGATCCCTTTTTTATTGAATTAATGCATTTTGATAATTTCGAGCCATTTTATTGATTTTTGCAATTTAAAAGCACTTTGTCCATTTTTGTGTGTCTACAACTCCCAAAAGTTGGAGTTTTTGCTTGGCTTGCAAGCAAAGGGAGAATTTTATCAGCTGAAAGAAGAAAATGTTTGGGCATGGCTAGACCGACAAGGTGTGCTCTATGTGAAGGACATGAGGAAACTATGGATCATTTGTTGGTGCAATGTAAGTTTGCCAGCAAATGTTGGGATCATGTTCAATTGAAGTCGGGTTGGATGGGACCAAGAGACAATAGTGTGAAAGGAACTCTTGATGGGTGGCTAAGGCCTATGTGTAAGTCAACTCTCTCAAGCATTTCGCTCATTTGTCCTTCATTGATTATGTGGGAACTATGGAAGGAACAAAATAGATGAATTTTTAGAGGGGAAGTTGAAACCTTAAAAAGATGCATAAATTGGATTGATCGTGCTATAGAAGAGGTTATGGGGGTTTCAACCTCGAGAAAACAAGCTGTTAGGGTGCCCTTCTTGCAACAAGATACTCATATTTAGAGGATGTGGTCGAGGATCAGATTCAAATCCCCTTTAGGTTCTTTGATTGTTAAACCAAAAAAGAAGAAGGTTGAAATGGTTATTTGGAAGGCTCTAGCTGAAGGGTGGATGAAGGCAAATTTTGATGGTGCGGTGCAGGGTAACCCTGGTAGATCAGGGGCTGGTGGGATTATAAAAAATTCTAAGGGGGAGATATAGTAGTTGTTGGTGCTATGAGGTTGAAGAATGGGACTAACAATATGGTTGAGGGTCAAGCAACAATTTTGGTGATTAAGATGGCAAGACAGTTTGGAATCAAGAAACTTCATCTTGAAGGAGATTCGATGATAATTGTGCAAGCAATTGCTAAACTCTCAATAAATTCTTGGCACCTTCAAAACTTCATTGACTTAATTAGAGAGGAATTGAATTCCTTTGATGATTTCCAAATCACTCATGTTAAGCGTGATGACAATAAAGAGGCCGATAAACTATCAAAGATAGCCATGTCCTTTGAGGAGTTGGAGGTGCCACATATTAGAAATGGGTAGTGGGAGGCTGACGGGGACACTCCCCGATGACAGCAGTTTGAAACAAAGATGGTGATGATGTCAATTTTTCTCTGGCTCGTGATTTGTGTTGGCATCATCAAAAAACATGTTTTTTTATCATTACACTCTCTTTATTTGAATTTGATTGCATTTATTTCTTGAGGTGGATGACGACATTTTATACCTTTTTATGGTGTTTCTATGTGTGATGGAGTGGTGTAATGATGTAAAGGACAGACTTTCAATGTGGTGTTGCTGTTGTGTGCTATAATTGTGTCAAACTTCTATAAATCATTACATTCAAGAACACTCAAGAATGAGGTCTCAAAAATTGATCCATAGCTCCCTAGGCATGGAGTGCAAGGGTTTTTAAGAATGCTCTCAGCTAGAGCTATTTAGCCTATAACCTTGCTAGTAAACCATGCAATGAGAGATTCAAATGAAGAAAAGGGCAAGAATGCCAATATCCTCAAGAATCAAATAAAATGCAGTGCAAACTAGATTAAGATGAATATGCAAGCTAAACTATGGAAATGAAAGAACAAGTATTACAAAGCCTCCTTGTTAAGCTAGATGAATTAATCTAAAACATAAAGGAAATCCAAGCTAAGAATGTCATGATAATGCAAGAAGTGAAACTATGATAACATGTAGATGCAAAAGCCAAGAATGCTCCAAATCTCCAAAAGCTCCAAGATGACCTAGAAAACCTGTAGCATAACATTAGCATAAAAAGTTGAGGATCTAGAATGAAAAAAAGAGCTCTCCTTTTAAAGGAAATGAGAAGGAATGGACCATGGAGATTAAGAGGCAAAAGATTTAATCAAGGGTGGATCTTGAAAGAGGAGCAATCCATGTGCACAAGTATCCTCCAATAGGAAAATAAGAGTTGACTTTTGTGTCCATATGAGACAAAAAGTGTTTTTTCTCTTTTTATAAAATAAGAATAATGCTTTATTTGTGCAACCTAGGATAAGAAGAAAAGGGGGGGCTTTTTATTTATTAAAAGGGGAGGAAATATTCCTTTTAAATAAATAAAGACTTAGGATAAGATGGTTATCCCATAGAAAATAATTGAATAAATGATAGAGCTAGGATTTGATCAAGAGCAAGCAATTGATGATTTAGCAAAAGGGGCTAATAGTCTAGGTGACCATTTTTAGGTGTATACATTTTCCCCTCTTTGACTAATGTGTGATCGATTTGGGATCACATGCAGTCAAAGAATGACGTTGAAATGTGAGATCGATTTGGGATCACAAAGTAACTCAGATCAACCAAGAAAGCAAGAGATAGCCAAGAAGGCAAGCAATAGCATTCTAACTCCAAAGAATGAAGTGCAGAGAAATAGCAAATCCTATATGGTTAGCCTGGTAGCAACAGTACTGAACACTTAGGAAAGAGATAGCCAATAAGATATGATATGTCTGCCCCCTCAGGATCGAAAGCGAAATCCAGGTAGAGAGAATGTAGAAGCAAGAGCAACATGATCAAATCACTAGAAATCATAATCGAAGCTGAAGAGAATAGAACAACCATCAAGCAGTGAAGGTATGCCCCACACATGGGACCCAGGGCACGAACCAAGTGGTCCCTCAAACCGAAAACACCATGGAGGGGAAGAATTTGAACTTGGGATTTGAAAGTGAATGAAAGACTGGAAGTTTGAAAGAGATGGGGATGAAGAGGTGAAGAATGCCCCAGCAAAGATCGAAGGATCAGGCCTCAAAAGGTCAACCAACTACGCGAAAGAAGGGGAAAAGGTGATTTGGATGATCAAGGTGAACTCAGATTTTGGTTTTGATCCCGAAATGAAAGGAAAATGATGGGATATGAAAGACCAGAAGTGAAAGACATGATCGAGAAGAAGCGAAAGGTGAACGCAGTTGATTAACATGTCCATGAAAGATGAAAGGAGAGCTCTCTCCATATGCAAGATGCAAAACTAAACTAACATGAACTTAAAAATTCAAGCTACATGAAAAGTGGTTTACTTACAAGGTCACAATGCTAATGGACATCTAATATTCATCATCGAGCATTATTGGTAGCGTCGCAAGATCATACAATACACACTAGCATAACTATGTGGATCTGAATATGATCTATATCAGATAGAAATGTGGAAATCTCACCTAGGCATCAGAGACATGTAGGTCAAGATGACTAGTGAAGTGAGATTACCTAAGTTTGATATGGCGAGATTATGCTTGTATCAAGACACACGAAAGTCAAGATGACTATAAGCATGCACTCACAAAATAGTCAAGGATAACATATTGTCAATCCCTAGTGTCAAGTAAGACCAGCATAAATGCTCATGACAGTTAGGATCAACAAAATATACCCATAAGCAAATAAAGAAAGAAAACATGTTCTCATACCCTCAGTCTTCTAGCTATGCATCATCGAAAACTTCTCAGGGAGAGACCACTCATCAAAGAAATCCTCATAGAAAACACACAAAGAAAAATAAAGTCAACATATCTCAACAAGTTGATTGTTTAAGTGCGTGTGTGTTGGTCATAGAGTCAAACTTTGGTTATCACATCTGCCAATGAGAAATATCGCATCATACTAGACTGTTGGGTAAGACATCTGATAAGTGTTAAGAAACACTCGACACAAGGGTAGTGTTGAAAAACACTATTTGAACCAAGTTGCCCAAGAAACCCAGACGCACAAAGAGACCCAAGATAAGCTCAAAACAATAGATGCCCCCTAGACTAAGACAAGAATCAATTCCAGGCTAGGAGAGGCAAAGCGAGAAGTGGAGCGAATGAGTGCCATGCAAGACTGATAGACATAGGTGCAAGGGTCTCAAGCAACGTCTGTTTCTAGGTTTTCACCACTTGATAGATTTTTTCAGGACTTTTTATAAAAAAATTTGTATTTTTGCTACCAAGGCACCTGTTTCTAGGTTTTCACCAAGGCACTTTTTCAATTTTTTTGATTTTTTTGGTGAGACATCAAAGCGCCTATTGCTAGGTTTTCACTAGGATGCTCATTTTTTAGTACTTTTTATGCTTTTTAGGATTTTTTCAGCATCATATATGAATTTTTTTGGAATTTTTTCAGGATCATAAAGTATGTACAAAGAATGCCCCAGACAAAAATGAGCATCAAGAATCTATTTCCTCTGATGTAGAGAGCTGATAGGCCCTAGGCCCAAATGTTGTAGTTGTGATGATAGGAGGTCTCAACCAGTTCGACCAATAATAACCAACCCTAAGAAATGTCTGAGCTAGCGAAGGATCGTTAGAATGTGATCCACATATGTCATCATGGATTTCAGCTAGCACTTTTTCTGACTCCTCTATTTCTAGACACCTAAGGAGAGTTCCATCTAGACCCTTCCTATACAAGTCACCAGAGACAAAGGTAAAGTGTAAGGGATGGCGGAAAGAATGGCATGGTGGATTTCCAGGAGGAATATGAGGTGGAAGACATGAAAAGATGGCAGGGTTGTAGGATTTGTAAGCAGGATAGCGTAATTCATCCACCAGGAACTTGAAGTGAGATTTATGCCTTTTCATTTGTAAGATGGATGTTGAAATAACCAAGGCATTAGCAACTTTGTTCTCAACTCTAGGAATGGGCTGAAGTGTAACAAACATGAGATCATGCTTGAAGTAGTGCACCATTTTGTTGTAGAGAATCAGCTTGTCATCTTTTATTTGAGAATCATTATTTTTGAGAAAATTTTTATTTTTACTTTTCTTAGGTTCGGATACTGCCACAATGTGGTTTTCACCATCCAACCATTGCTCTTTTCTTTTGACTTGATGACTGTGATGCTTGATTGTTGATTCAGTCCTTTTTGTTGCTAGTTTGCTGGTGGAAGAAGTAACAAGTGTTGATGTGAGATGAAATGAAGTGATTGGTTCAACAACATTTATGTGAGAGGTGTCATCTCTGGTGACAAGAGAAGTTGAGCCTATAGGGTAAGCTCCAAAAGTAGCTAGATCTAGATTTGTCATAGAAGGACCAACATAGTCTACTAAGGCAATACGGGGAACAAACTCATCAGACCCTGCACGAGACTCATCAACTACGTCGGGTGGGTTATGAGAGTCATAAACTACATCAACATCCATATCTATCATGGAAGAATCTTCTGGAAGAGGCTTAAGATGTCGAGAAGTAGAGATACTCATGTTATTATGTGAGAGATCACCTCTTTGTAGCAGTCGTGCAATGTTGCGACGTTGTCTATCATAGTGCAATGATTCTTTAGGCACATAGGTTCTAGACATAGAGGCCTCAGCCATATCATCAATAGATATACATTCTTCTCCCCAAAGAAGTGAAGTAGAAGGAAGATCATCTCCTATGTGAGCCATAGTGTGTAGTGGTGACTCATCTGTATCTATGTCTGAATTACTAAGCATGGGAGTATTTCTAGAATCCTCTCTATAGATCCACTCTTGAAAAGCTTGTTCTTCTCTTTCTGCTTCTAAAGGAATGGATGAAGGAACAAAAGTATCAAAGATCACCATAGCAGAAGTGGAAGGCTTCATGTGATCAGAAGGTTTCCCATATGACCTAGGAGAAACATGTATAGAAGCAAAGGAATCCAGTGTATATTCACCCATACCAAGGCTCATCATCTAAAGTGATTTCTCAGCAACAACTAGAGATGTACTAGGATCAACAGTAGGTTCATTGTGAGGAACAAATTTTTCAACAGCAGCAAGAGCATTAATAGCAATAGTATGGTCTCCAGGAATCACAACTTTAGTGCCATTATACGGAAATTTGACGCACTGATGATAGGTGGAAGGAACAACCTGCATGTCATGGATCCAAGGATGCCCCAAAAGAATGTTATATGCGAGTGGGATGTCCAATACTTGGAAGTTAATATCTTTTGTGATAGGGCCCACTCGGACAGGCAACGTGACAAGACCTTTGGAAGATCTTTCCACTTCATCATAAGCTTTTATAGTAATCTTCTTCTTAGAATCCACATCAAATTCTGACAAACCCAATTGTTGTATGACATTGAAAGAAACAATATTTAACCCTGCACCATTGTCTATCAGGACTCGGTGGACACGGGTGTGATAGACTAGAACTTCAATGTGTAAAGCTAGATTATGAGGGTGAGCAATAGATATGTCATCTTCTGCAGAAAAGGAGAGAGATAACAGAGATGAAATGTGGTTGACCATAGCCTGAAATTGATTCGGATCAATGTCATTGGGAACATGTGTTGTACGTAGAGCCTCATCAAGAATCTCTCTATGCGAAGGGGATAACAGAAGCAACTCAAGGATAGATATCTGTGCTGGTGTCTTTTGCAAATGTTGGACAAGATCATAGCTAGGGGTGGTTGAAGGAGCCACTTGTTTGGAAGGCAAAGATGGCTTAGGATCTTGCGTAGTTTTAAGGACAATCTTGGCTTGCCCCTTAGTAACAGCATTCAATGTCTCACTTTGGGAAGATGAACTACCACGTGTTTGCAAGACCAACTTTGGCTTACCATGATTGGCTTTATTATCCTCTTGAGACCTCATCATTAAAACACTCTCAACAGGCTCTACCATGTTGATCACAGGCGTATTAGAAGGATATGTGTAATTGATCTTAGCATCATGATTCTTCTTATGTGCTTGAGAGGTTTCCCCCTTATCATGCTTAGGTAGAGGATCTTTGAAAGCTATGTGATCAAAATTTTTAGTTAAGCCATCAGTGGAGATTGTGTCATTCTCAATAAGATCCTGAATATCATCCTTAAGCTTAAAACAATTGTCTGTCGGATGTTCCTTGTTTATGTGATAATGACAATAATGATCCTCTCGCCACCAATCAGGCTTATTTAGTGGATCCCAGTTACCAAGTTTATCAGGAAGTGTAAGATATCCATTGTCAACCAAAGTCTTAAGGATCACATCGTAAAGTTCTGCCTACTTGGTATAGACTCACTTTCGAAATGACTTCTTAGGCTTATCTGCATATTGAGGTTTAGGAGCACTGTGAGCATTGGCAACTTCTTGTTGTTTTGCTGCATAGATAGCATTGGAGAGATTGAAAGCAGGCTCTTTAACTTTAGGAGCGTCAACAACCCCATCATTAACAACATACTTGTTTTTATTCCAAGGTTTGTTCTTGTCTTTGCCATTGCCTTTAACATCTTTATTAATAACAATATCCCCTTTTCTTATAGCTACATCCTCAATCCGATATGCACTTTCAACCATGTCATTGAAAGAGGAGAACAGTTGTTTCCTTAGATCATAATACAACTCAGGCACAAGAGTGTTGACAAAAATATCAATCTTTTCCCTTTCAGGTAGCTGACTAGGATATCGAGAATACAATGACCTCCAACATTGTAAGTAAGTTGCAAATGGCTCACCTTGATGTTGTCTTAGATTACCGAGATCTATCATGGTGACAGGTTGTTGGATGTTGTAATAATAATGCTGGGTAAATCGCTGAGCCAACTCATCAAAAGTCTTAAGCAGTGGTGTCAATTTCACAAACCATTCCAAAGCTTGGCCTCTTAAACTTCTAGGGAACAGTCATAGAAGAAATGTGTCTTCATGAAGGAAGTCCATGCTAAGAGTGTTAAAGTGACGCACATGGTCATGGGGATCACCATTTCCATCATACTTGTCGTATTTGGGAACCTCAATATCCCTAGGAAATGGGACCATGTATAGATTCCTATCAAAAGGAAGAGCACAAATTGATTCTACAAAAGAGACCTTTGGAGGCTCTCTTTCTATTGCCATTTGGGTAAGGTGTTGATTTGTCCAACGCAGTTCTTCTTGAAGGACTTCCAATTCAGTTGGTACTCTTTGTTGGACAATTTGTCTAACATCATAGCCAGGAGGAAGCTTGTATCCTCTAGAAGTCATATATTGAAAATATTGATCGCCATTACACTCTAAAAGCTTATGCATCATTCATTGGGAGACCACATCTTGTTCAAATCTCATAAGATCCTCACTAGAAATCTCATCATCAGCCTCTGCCTCATGTTCAGAGGGAGGAGGTCTAGGAGGTGAAGAAGGCATACCAAAAGTGGGTCTTGGAGGAGATCTTGGTGGCGTGTTGTTGCCATTGTTGCCATTGATAAAAAGAGATCTATACTCATGGTTACTAGTCTCAGGTTGCCCATGAGACATTCCTCTATAAGCCATGCGCCTAGTAGCATCCATCCTTTGTTGATTGTGTTCTTTGTCTAAGCACGCTTGGTTATCTTTATGCTCAAAATGTTCTTGCAAGCATTGAAATTTCTCTTGTTCAATCAAAGTAAGTGAGACACTATCCGTGTTTTTGGGGGTCTTGAATGCGGAAAAGAGGAAACCTCCTTTGTACCATGGGGTAGCCTTAGAATCCTCAGATTGGTTAGAACTAGAACTGTTGTTGCTAATGGGTGCTCGTGAGCATCTAGTTGGAGAAGGTAACTGTGTATAATTGAACGGAGGATGACTCTCCTGCTCGAATCGAGACCGAGCTGTAACCGGCATGAAAAGAGATGTTGGTTGACTAATATAATGATACAAAGTTTCTCAGACATGAGATAAGAAAAGATAATAAAGATCACTTGTTAAAGTAGAACAATAGAGAGAGATGGCTTGTCAAAAGTGCTCAAGCACTTACAATAATCAATTGACTAAAGCCGAGCAGCGAGCAAGAAGCTCAATAAGCAAGTAGCTAGAGAGGTAACCGTGATGCGACAAGTGATCAAGAGTAGCATTCGTTAAGCTCAAATCCAATAGTTTTAGCTCATTTTTTCAGTCTAGAACAAATCTAAGCATGTAGATAACAGACCAGCTTCAGGTAAGAATAGAAAAAGACATTCTATGATAGGTTAAAGTGCAAGTTTAGCAACTCCGGATTGCAGCAATGACAGGACAGTAGAAATGACCCAGGTGATAGTTCTCAAGCAAACAGGGTGATACTTCTCAATCGGGTGATACTTCACCTTATACCAGGCAACAGAGCTTAATATACCAAAGCGACAGACTTTAGGCAAAGCAAGCGATAGACAGCAGGCGTGAACTATCGCGCGATATTTCTCAGTAAGGCACGCGATACTATTGCAGATTTGGGTGATTCTTTGACCAATGAACATAAAAATCTCAGTTTTGAAGTGTTTTGATCAAGTTTGAAGGTTGGATAGTGCAATTTCTCAATTTGACAAGTAGTAACAGTGGATAAAAGATAGGTTTGCAAACAGTATAGGATCAAACATATCATAGAACACTTGAAACAAGGGCAAAAGCAACCTTGCCAAGACAAGCACTTGTGATATCAAAATAGAGAACCTTATGAATGCTACCATTTGTTTGAATGTTGAGAACGTTTACACTAGTATAGCACAATCAAAGACAATTCAAGAAATTACTACCTAGAAGGACAAGGCTCATTACTTAGCAACGTGGCCCACAACTTGATGCTCCCTTGCTTCACACCAAGTGGTTGCCCACAAGAGATATTGGCATTGTCATGGAAGTGTCAAAAACACAACCAAAGGAACACATATGGTGAGTGTCTTGGGGTGATCCGGGTAAGTCCACTTGGATCAATCCTTGCACCAATAAGCTAAGCGGCTAAAATAAGGTGGCCTCTATCTAATGGTTCATAGTAAGGGCTTCCGTTCATAACACCCCTCTTGCTCCTCATAAAGGACTAGGACCTCGTGGCCTCAAGAGTACCTTAAGCATTCTTGCTCAATGCTTTCCCCATGGTCACAATCCCATGAGTTACTCACATCAAGCGAAGACAAGTGTTATGTCTACCAAGGTTTTGTGTCCTTGATAGCCTTGAGATTATAGTGGGTTGGAAGAGCTGACAAAAGGCTTGTCCCCACTTGGGTCATTCCTCTTGATTGCTCAAGAGTAAGCCCGCTAAAGGATTCTAAATCTAAACAAAAAGTGGATCAATTCTTGAGGTTCAAGGTTTTTGGTTCACCACAAGGGTGAAGAGCATACTCCCCTATCTCAAAAACTTCACCCAAACACACCAAGAAAAGATTTAATTACCCCCTTGCTTTCAAAATCTCAAGATGGGTCAGGATTTCTATTTCACCACAAGGGTGAAGAGCATACTCTCCTACCACCTCAAAATTCCTACAACAAGGTATTAAGTGCCTAAGAAATGAAACAACTAGTATATGCCACACTCAATAAATAAAATAATTAAACAAGCACTTGACTTGGTTTTTATGCTTAAGGCAGCCCTACAAAAACCATTAGTAGCCCTCTTTGACATGCATTCTTTTGGAAAAATATCTCAAGCAAGTGCACCTACAACCACAACTTGTTAGACCCACAAGGGTTAGGAAAATCCAAAATCTAACAATGGTTAGCACATAAAAAATCAGATAATCTGCAAAAAATAACTGATCAAATGACAAAATCTGAAAATGAAACCATCATGGTTGGATAAAATAGATAAAATAACTCAAAAATAGCTCACTGCCAGGTACAGGCGATAGTTACAAACACCAGAATTATCGCGTGATACTTCTCAGTATATTGGGGTGATAATATTAGTCTGTGCGATACTTCGCTCGACACCAGGCGATACTTCGCTCGAGACCAGGTGATATTATCTGCAATAGCCAGGTGGTACTTCTGCCAGGTGAAGTATCACACGCACATACAGAGAACTATCGCGTGATACTTCTAGAAAGTATCATACGATAGTTTGAGACAGAAAAATAGAGACCGAAAATTAAGCTAAAAACTTGCCGAAAAATTGACAAAAAATGACAAAAATGCAGAAAAAGAAGGGACAAAGCTAGTCTACTCTGCCCCACGGTGGGCGCCAAAAATGTGTGCTATAATTGTGTCACACTTCTATGAATCATTACATTCAAGAACACTCAAGAATGAGGTCTCAAAAATTGATCCATAGCTCCCTAGGCATGGAGTGCAAGGGTTTTTAAGAATGCTCTCAGCTAGAGCTATTTAGCCTATAACCTTCCTAGTAAACCATGCAATGGGAGATTCAAATGAAGACAAGGGCAAGAATGCCAATATCCTCAAGAATCAAATGAAATGCAATGCAAGCTAGATTAAGATGAATATGCAAGCTAAACTATGGAAATGAAAGAACAAGTATTACAAAGCCTCCTAGTTAAGCTAGATGAATTAATCTAAAGCATAAAGGAAATCTAAGCTAAGAATGCCATGATAATGCAAGAAGTGAAACTATGATAACATGTAGATGCAAAAGCCAAGAATGCTCTCCAAATCTCCAAAAGCTCCAAGATGACCTAGAAAACCTGCAGCATAACATTAGCATAAAAAGTTGAGGATCTAGAATGAAAAAAAGAGCTCTCCTTTTAAAGGAAATGAGAAGGAATGGACCATGGAGATTAAGAGGCAAAATATTTAATCAAGGGTGGAGCTTGAAAGAGGAGCAATCCATGTGCACAAGTATCCTCCAATAGGAAAATAAGAGTTGACTTTTGTGTCCATATGAGACAAAAAGTGTTTTTTCCCTTTTTATAAAATAAGAATAATGCTTTATTTGTGCAACCTAGGATAAGAAGAAAAGGGGGGGCTTTTTATTTATTAAAAGGGGAGGAAATATTCCTTTTAAATAAATAAAGACTTAGGATAAGATGGTTAGCCCATAGAAAATAATCGAATAAATGATAGAGCTAGGATTTGATCAAGAGCAAGCAATTGATGATTTAGCAAAAGGGGCTAATAGTCTAGGTGACCATTTTTAGGTGTATACAGCTGCAGCCGAATAAAGGATGATTTTTATCCTACAAACAAGGAAGTTATTCTTTCAAAGTTTTGCAAAGGCATAGGTCTGCAAAAAAAAATGGGCCAAATTTCACCCTCAAGACCAAAAAACAATAGAAGGGTTTGTTCAGACCAGTCGAGAGAATTCGTTTGTAGAAAATGTTAAAATGTCCAACTGAGCAAGTGATTTTGGCAGTGCAGGATACGCTTGGCCCTCTCTTTAATAACAATGATCATCGGTGGAAATTACAGGTAGATATAGCAACCATGGTAATGGCTTGGGGGCTTGAGTTAGGTGTGTCTGAAGGGCAAGTGAAGTGGGTAATGAAATCTCTTTTCGAGCTTGCATTACTGAAAGGATTGGACCATCTGCTCGAATGGGCTCACCCGGGGTGGGTGTTTGACTACAGTGAGATGTTCGCAAATGAGGAGGAAGGGGTGGAGGTTGGTGTCATTCCCTTCATCAACTGGCCAAGAAGGGTAGATGACAAACTTACATTACGGAAAGAGGCAAGGCATGGCAGGATTTAGTTATTACCATCCAGGAGGTGGAGAGGAATCAAATGCGGATGGTGGTGCCAGTGACAGTTCCAAGGAGGCGTCATTCGGTGAGGCTTTGTAGGGAAAGATGTTTCTAATGCTTTGAGGTTAGTTTTTTGTTGGTTATGGTGCACTAGGTGGTCTATCCTTTTTGGAATTTTTTGGTTATGAATTACAGAGTTAAGTTTCCAGCAAAGAGCTTTTTCTTTGGTGTGGCTCTGTTTCTTTGTTGGCATGTTCAATGTAAACTAAGGCTGTCATTGCCGATTATAGCTACAGCCAGTGTGCTCCCGTATAAAGGCCATTTTTTTGGATTTTTGATGTAATGTTCGACTGCAATTAACATGCAACAGTAGCTTTTATGTTTAGTCTAGTGTTTTGGTGTATTGTAATGTTGCAAATTATAAGCAACACTAGATAATTGTTTGGGGTGGGGGTCTTAAGTGCATGGATTTTGAGTAGTTTACCCCTTTTTTGATATGACTGGGAAGAATTCAAATATTTACAATGTAATCTTCATTATTATCAATAAAATTTACGTATTACAGATCAAAAAAAAGGATAAGATATGAGAGCCCACAAAGAAGATAGAGACAAGGAAGAACTTTGGTGATATCTTTGCATTATTTTATTTGAATTATGTTAAGATGCACATATCATGTTTGTTTTTATTTATTAAATGAGGCAAGAATTCACACATAGAGTAGGATCTTTTTTGGTTAGATCCTCTAATCTCTTTTGCAAGTATTATCTCCTTAATTCCTAATTTTCCTCTTGTTACAACATATAGAGAAGAAAAAAGGGAAATGAAGAGAAAAATGGGGCCTTCCTAAAGTAGAACCAAAGGAATAAAGAACTACCGCTTTTTGGAGCTATAATTGGCTATCGGTAGGATCCTTACCTACAAATTTGTCTCATTCTTAACGTAGCATGAAAAGAAGACCACACACTCAACTGTTGAGAGATCCATCTTAGAATAAGCCTTCACGACATTGTTGCAATTGAGTGCAGGAAAGAGGAAAATGAGGAGAAATTAAAAAAGCAGACAAAGGGAGCTCTTCTAAAAAATAAGAGATTCCACATGCATAATCTCCAAGTAAAGATAAACTAGAGATACCAATAGATGAAGACAAGTCATACAACAATCTATTCTAGAAAGGTGTTTTGGATAAACATCTTGGAATCTATGATGATATGGGAGCCCATAACAAAGTAATAGTTGATGAATTGTTAGCGTAGTTTATGGTAGGTTCTAAGCTCATGGTAGAAGATCTCTTGGACATTGTCTTAGCCTCATTGGATACTAAACTCATTTTTTATAGAGAAAAATATGTAAAGGAAGAAGAGAATCCCAAAGAACTAGATATTGTGAAAATAATTCCATTGTCCATCTTGAATCAAAAGGAGAAAATGATACAATTACAAATTAAATAAATTTTCACAAAGAAGAAATTGGATAATTTAATTCTTGGAAATCCTAGGATCACCAAGCCATGTACAAACAAAGATCAATGAATTTATTGTAAATGATTATGAGTAAATGCATGAGGATGAAGAAAAATATGAGAAAGCCATAGGAAATGATTCAATATGCCAAAAGGACCCCTTGTCATCGCACACTATCAACAAACCTTCATCATCTACTACATCCATAATCTATTTCATCAAAGTGTTTCTTGCACAACATAAGAAGAATCAACTAGTTTCCTCTCTACAACTACTTCAACTACCACTGGTAGGTTCTCAAGTGGACGTTACTAACATTTTTCCACTTCATCAATGTAAATTGGGGGGCCTCTTACATCAAAACTAAGAGAATATATTTTGAAGTAGCATATAGATAGCTTATGATGTTTAGAGGATTTGGTGAAAGATAGCATGGACAAATTCCTTAGATACAAGGGCATTCTTATCAACCCCTTGCATTGTAATTGATGACATTAGTATCTAGGGGTCTTAAAGAACACTCAATTGTAAATTAAAACCATGCAAAATAATTCATGGAAGAGTTATAAAAGAAAAGAATGGATGAGGAGATGAAAAAGTATGCCACCACACACTTTTCCCTTGAAGTTCACATTAGTATGTTGAAGAATATTGAAGGATGTGTCAATACACTCTATTGATGTTTCTTACAATGTCCTACTAGATAGATCCTATTAAGGCTTAAATGGATTAATTAGAGGTGAAAATATTTCAAAGGGATACAAAATATAATATGCTACAAGATGCAAATGGCCAGTTTAGAGTACAAATTAAAACTTTGCATTCATAGTTTCAATAGATTAAGGCACACAAAATTCACCTATTAAAGGAAGTGGTTATTCTATGGTTATCCCACATCATCAACATACTTTAGGATCATAGATAATTATCTCAAAAAATTCAAAATTCCCCAAACTCTTTTAGAGGTTTCAAGAAACTACTCATTCATATTCAAATACAAAGTCAATAGTTATAACAATTGAAGACATGATAAGTTAATACCTTTAAAAAAAATAAAAGGTATTTATAAGTTTATTATTCCTACATAGATGATTTTTACAAGATAGTAGCAATGTAGGCATAATCATCATAGATTCTACTACACTTTACAAAAAAGGAGCTTTTGGAGCCTCAAACTGAAGAGACGTCATGTAGAATACTATTAGCATGAATATGCCATATGTACAATAAAATATATATTTGTGGAGAGAGAGAGAGAGAGACCTCTATGAATATACATGAATAATCTTTGATAATACAAATATATTGAAGTTTCATATATAATATATTATAACTTATGAATGTTCCATGATTTAGTATTTGATTAACTGGTTAAGGCATTATGCAGACTAAATCTATGTTCCCTTTATATAACTAAGTATAGAGTATAAATACGACATACATAAATTACTTGGGGCTTAGAACCTTAGTTTTTCTTCCCACTTTTTCCTACTACTAGGACCAAACCTAAGACACGATGAAATTTGGAAGTGTAAAAGTCATCACTATATCCACTTCACTTGGCATGGATTTCACTTCACTCCACTATGCAAAGATATTAGGAAAAACAAGGGGGTGATTCACCACAATCATGCACAATCAACAACTAGGAATCCAACTCTTTTACCAATAAATCCTCAAGTTCTTTTGGATTTTTTTTGGACCCCTATAGGAAACTCTTTTCCTCTAATGACAAGTGGTTTCCAATTAGCACTTCCCCTATCTAGTTTAACACCTACCATGAGATGCCAAAAATATTAATAACTTTTGTTCAAAATTTCATGTCAATGACCCCAATAGGATTGTTGAAGATCATATCAAGATCTTTGAGGACACATTACATAATTGGTATATTCAACATGATGATGTAGCATGCTAACTATTTTCCTATTAACTAGGCAAGGAGACATTTTACTAGTAGCCATTCCTTTGTGAATATATCACCTCTTGGGCTTGTTTGAAGAATGTCTTTTTGGGGAGGTTTAGGAATAAAATTAAACCAACTAATATTTATAGAAAATTGATTAAAATTACAAGGCAATATAATTAACTTATCAACACATTTACAATAGGTTTTGCAAAGCTTACACTTGCCTTCAACACCTCTACAACCTTGGCAATGTCTTAGTAATGAAATTTATTTCTTAGTGCTAGAAAATGTGATGTTAATAGTTGTAATGATAGCTCATCGAACACTCACCAATTTAACTAAGGCATATGGTAAAGCAATAAATTTTAATTTTAAACTATGGTAATCTAGGGATTATTCTGGGAATCACACTGGCACTCTTGGAATACCAAACCCAACTTATAGGATCAATAAAGATTTGTTCCAGTCATACTCATATTTTCAACCCAACCCTAATAGCTTCATAGGCTATGGAAGTACATATGAGGATATCTATTTTATAACCTCCTCGTTCACAAAAACCATTGTATTTATAACTTGCAGAGGTTTCACATATAAAAGGCCTAAACGAAGCAAGGTGAGATTAAAGAAACTACAAATTCAATAAAGTGGTCTTGATATTGATGTATTAAGATGTCAAATTTAGCCAAAATCTAAAAGTGTGATTTTATGAGAGAATGAGATCAATCAGACAAAAACACTATAAGTACAAAAAAATTGCACTTTTTAAAAATATACAAAATAATGTTACCATATGAGCTTGAATGGAGCCGTAAAAGACCCCTAAACAAAAAATCAACAACTATAAGAAAATTTCATTTCTATAAAACCTAAAAATTATCTAAACCATTATGAAGCACTCAAAAAAACTATCTTAGATTAAAAATTGCTAAAAAAAAGAGCTAGTATGACTCAAAATGAAGCCTATGAAAATCAAGTATCGAAACCAAATTATAGTTGATGGAGTGGGCTTGAAGATGAAAAACCACTAGAGTCACATGAAATAGTGGTGACATCAACAACGACTACATGATATTTTATGCTCTTTTGTGAAATATCCTATTAGGAGGCCGACTACCAAATTGTCCAAAAACTACCTTATTTTTGAAAAATTATTTATATGCACTAAAAAAATCACCTATAGTACCACATAAAACTAGTTATTAATGTTGAAGCCTAGGTGTTTTCATTATAAAAATATATTTTCTACGTGGGGATTTTGGGAGCACTACCTATGTCAATGGAAGAAGTAGGTGGTGTTATCATCAATACTAACCAATGCAGCTAGTGGTGGCAAGGCCAATGACCACCACTATATCATTATTTGTTGTGCTACCATGTGGAGACCCTAGAAGGCCTCGTAGCCTACTATTAGCTCTATGTGCAACTAGTACCTTGATGTATACTTAATAATTTTTATTTTTATTTTTATTGAAAAATATCTAATTAATTTCTCTATCAACCATATTTGCCTGCAATAGCACTAAAATTGCTAACACCTAGAATGATTCCCATGCACATAGAATATTATTTATGGTACAATCCATACAATCTAGGAGGATGAAACTTAATTTAATGGCTCTAAGCAAAGTGCTACAAATTTGATAAAAATAATATTGATCTTTGGATTCTGAGGTCATTTAAGTGTGATGGTAGGGCTATATTTGACCCAAAATGCTCAAAATATATAGATATCCTCTAGATTTGACAACCACTCCTCAAATATAAACCCTTGTAAAAATAGCCTCTAATGTCCAATTCAGACAAATTGAAAGGCTAAATTAACTTTCTTAGGTACTCTAGACTCAATGATGAACTTGAATTTGCTTCATGAAGCTCCAAAAATGTGCCTATAATGCGAAATCTAGAAAGAGGGAACCTCATAAATATGGTAATTCTATCAAGTTTTTTTTAGTCTCAAGGTCATAATGTTCTTTAGACCTAGTATTTGAAGGGTCGATTCATTCTACCTAAATCAAGATTTAGGTGGAGTCAGACATTTCAAAAGGCTTATCTAATAAGATGTGGCTCTAAGTAAAAGATCTTATTTAGAAATAAATCCTTGATTATGAAGATTTTGCTTTTAGGTGCAAAAGATGCTTTGAAGTAGGTCATGTTATTATGGATTTCCCTTTTGGCAAACCAAAAATCCTATAAGGTACTTTATGGAAGGACGCAATTTATTTCATTTACCTACAAAAGAGTTTTCTTAAAATTTTCAAATACTTTTGATATGTCCCCTCCTTCTCATCTCCTTGCAATCATTAGTGACATTACAAATAGATATAGCAACAAATCTTCCTCCTTCGCTATCTTGTCATGCCAATGTTTTTTATCTCCCCTAATGACCATTCATTATTGCCAAGTTTGGTGTGAGAGGGTCTAGTAATAAAAATAATGGACCTATTCATTCAACGTTCTCTACTTCTTTACTTCCCCTTCCTTGTATTTTCCATAGCAAGTATTACTATGTGGCCCTTGAGTTTAACTTAGGTAGAGGAATGGGGCATATGTGTAATTGTTCTAGACTAAGTATTAGACACTAACAAACAATCTTTATTTGGATATCCATTTCCTTTGGATTATGCAGGAGAAGCATATATAATATATCGGACTTTAGTCAACAATAGAAAAGTTCCTCATAAAAACAATTCTTAGGACATATGGTACTTCATTCTTATATAGAAATGGGTTTGGCTTGACTTTTTCAATTATGTTATTTTAATGTATATATTTGTTTTAAAGTTGTTTTTGAGTTAAGACATTATAATAAATCCTTAGATTTCATTTTTTTTAATCCTCTTATTTATTTATATAAAAGAAATAAATTTTAACAATTCCACTTAAACAACTTGTACATCACTAAATTAAAAAATAAAGAAGATAATTTATATAAGAAATAAAATTATATTTTAAATAATTATTTTGAAAACTTCACTTTTTCATATGAACAAATTTAAAAGAATCAATGCTTGAAACCAAACCACAACTTTGTCCACTTTAATAGTGACAATGTGGTATAAAATTATAAATACAATCTAGATTCTTTTAAAATTATCAAATTTTTAATAAAAAGTTTGTCATTCCAATTTTACATATTAAACTAAAAAATAATATTTTTATTCTATGTTGATAAGAATTTTTAAAGTTAAATAAGAAAATAAATAAATTTTTTTAAAGGTTCTATATTAAGAATTGAGAGTACACATTTTAACAAATTTATGAAACATATCTTTAATAAACCCATTTACAATCAATTAAATTTTAAAATAATAAAGAATTTAAATAATTTTTAATTTATTTATAAAATTAAATATTTAAAACAGTTCTATAAATAAAAATATATAAAATCCAAAACCATTTAAAAATAGGTAAAACACTGAAAAAATAGTTTTAATTGATTACCCTTATGTTGTCAAAATGGCAGTGGCTAAGCTCCCTACAAAAATGTACCAAGAAAAAAAAAAGTCAATTTTTTTTAACAAAATATATAGATAGTAAAGCACACATGTTAAAAATTTTGCTTTTTTGTTTTTAAAATTTGGTCAATGGTAATTTTGTTGGAAGCAAGTGATTATACTAAGCCATAATGCACGACAGATTGCGAAGCATGTGACCGACAGATGTACACGTTCTTCGTGACCAATTTCCCAGATATTTATTGGCCCAGCTTACAACTGGAAACGCTTAAACGTGTGAGCGCCTTAATCTAAGGAGTGAAGGAAAATAGGAAGACTGCAAGCTTTCATTTTCTTCTATTCACATTCATTGCAAGCTGTACACCATGGAAAAGATTAGGTAGCTGACTATACCCAATAACATATAAACTAAGACCAAATTACAGTTGTATTTGCTGGCAAACATCCACAGTTGTAGGTTGCAGTAGGCGGTGATTAAAACTGGTTGGGTGTATGTTAAATGCCGGAAATATAATCAGGGCCCTCCTAATAATTATTAAATAAAAAATACGAGGTTTTGGGTGTCTTGTTGAGTGAAGGATCTTGGTGGGTTGCCAGATGAGGTGTCTGATCAGAGACTAGGGTGCATGTCTAGAGAGTTTTTGCAATTTGCTGCTGAGATTTGATAGAGCTTAGCAGAGTGGGAGTGCTGGTTTTGGGAAACTGAAAGAGGTTGGGTCAAACAGATCTGTCATTTTCAATTTGTTTTCTGACTGTGTTGCTGAGCTTGATAGCAGGATTGACTGTGTTTTTGAGCTTGATAGCAGAATTTTGTGATACCCATTATAGCGAGTGACAATCTCTGATCGTGCTATAAGCACCTGGACCGATTACAGATTTTGTGGTTGGGGTTGATGTATTGGTCATATGTTGAAGTGCAAGTGTGATGTGAACAGATCTGAGGGTGATGTGATGATTTAAGCACCAGTTGCAATTCGTTTTGGGATTTTATATCCTATTTATGTTCCTTGTTTTCCCAATTTGCAGCTCTGGTATAAGAATTTGATAGCACCAATTCAGCATTGGATTGGGTTGGGGGATTGACAAACATATTGTCTGTAGGGAAAGGAGAGATCTTGGATTTTTGTTTCTGAGGGTACCCAAAAATGCATATGCATGCAAAATCAGACTCTGAGGTGACCAGCTTGGCACCTTCATCTCCAACTAGATCACCAAGGAGGCCAGTGTACTATGTGCAGAGCCCTTCCAGGGATTCACACGATGGGGAGAAGATGTCCTTTCAGTCCACTCCCATACTTAGCCCCATGGGGTCACCCCCACATTCAAGTTCTTCACTCGGAAGGCATTCCAGGGAGTCATCAACAAGTAGGTTTTCTGGGTCATTGAAGCCTGGCTCTAGGAAGGTGCAGCCTCATGATGGCCGCCATGGGAAAGGAAAAGGGTGGAATCAATTCAGTGCCATCGAAGAGGAGGGAGAGTTTGATGAGTCTGAAGAGAAGAAATGGCCGAGGCGTTGCTATGTGCTTCTTTTCATACTCTGTTTTGCAGCGCTTTTTACTGTGTTTTCTCTCATCCTGTGGGGTGCCAGTAGATCCTTCAAGCCAGAAGTTACCGTGAAGGTACGCTGGAAGATCGTTATGTTCTTGTTAAGATCATGGGAATTATTGCAGAGATCGGGACTGTTTTCTTTTTCTTGTTAATCTTGAGTTTATGTAGGATCCATAGCAATTTTTTCTATGTTTCAAATCAATGCAAAACTAAAGATTAGGTTAGTCAATAATTTGCTTCTCGTTATTGAAAAGAATGACAACCGTATATGTGGTTTCTTGCCCCCTTGTACCTTGGGATTGAGATTCATGTAGGTCATAGATAATTTGAATATGTTATAGGTTAAGTTTTGGGCTGTAGGAAATAATCTCTTAATGATTTTGGTCAGTAGGCAGTGTTAGGCACAGGTGTAGAGGAATTCTGGACTATGTTGGATACATGCAAAGAAATAGCCTCTTGGATGGTTTGTAATTTGGGTTTCTCTTGGGTGTTTAGTTTCTTGGGTTCAGTGCAGACATGAGGTCGTATTCATCATTGTATAACATAAGGGATTCATGGAGTTGAGATCAATAGTAAAGATCATGTCTTTACTTATGAGGTACAGAGCAGATTTTCTTCTCAAGCTCTGGACTATATGAATTTACGGGTTGGTTGATTAATGCAAAACTATCTCTATATGTAAGCCAAAATCTGTCTGCAGCTAACGCGCTTTTGAAGAATTCAGATGAGTACATAGCCCATGCCTTGTTAATTTTCCTGGTAGGATCTACATTAGTATAATCATATTGTTAGGTCTTCAGATCCCTACGAAGTTGTAAATGCTATTGCTTGCTTGCCTGTAGGACCACACGAAATAAATTTGTAGGTCTTGAAGGGATTGAGATAAAAGAAGAGATCGGTATAGATATTATGGCCAGGAGACTGCAGGGTGTAGATTGCGTAAGTTTTAGAGGCACGTGTATGCTGCGGAAGATTTTTCTTGTAATATAGAGTAATAATCCTTCTAAATATATGGCTAAGTTGCGGCCTTTGTTGTATCATCCTGTGTTAAAAACAGTTTGGTTTGTATGATGTCCAATCTCATGCTTTTGCTGGAGCCCATTACAGTGATATTAGCGTCAGTACATGACTAAACCCATTTTATTTTCTCTATACAGAGCTGTTTGAGTTAACCTTGTTTACATTCGTCTAAGTTTGTGCTTGATTTCAAAAGTAGATCAATGCCAGTATCAGATTAATGTCTATTTTTTAATGATTAGGGCTGCCGAATTTTTATGCCTCTGTTTTCCAGGGCATTGAGATTTGTTAGACATTAGTACATTAGTATCAATAATATGGTGATGAGAACCAGAAAGTTATAGATCCTATGACTACAGGAGGGTTGGAAGGAGTTTAACCCTTCAAACACAGGAATACCCTTTGTAAATATGCACCAAAGGTACTGTCTTCGTTGCATCATCATTAGCTTTAAAAGGAGTTTGTTGTACTCTATTCAGCACTTTGACCTGCTTGATATTCCAATCTTGTTCTTTAGCTACTTTTCTCACTTTATATTAGTACTGCTCGTACGTGAGTCCTATTGTGGTGCATGTAACAATGGTTTATGTTAGTATTGCCCATATATACCAGTTCTCTATCAATGCAACTTTGTTTGTGATTTCAAACTATCAATGACCTTACCGGAGATTCAGAACAGTATCCATTTGCATGCTAGGAACATTCTGAGTATGTATTCTTTCTGGGTTTTGGATTAGCATAAGGATTGTGCCTTTGTTTGTCATGCATTTTATGTAGATATGCTTTTGTAGAGTTTGAAGATGGCTTTTATATGAGATCCTTTGATATGCATGTTATGGATTGAGAATGAGATCCTAATGGTATGCCATGGAAAATGCAGAGTATTACCTTTAATGATTTCTACATTTCTGCGGGTTCTGATGCAACGGGAGTGCCCACCAAGATGATTTCCATAAACTCAACTTTAAGACTCTCCTTCTACAACCCTGCTACTTTCTTTGGAATGCATGTGACTTCCACACCATTGGATCTGATGTACTATCAGCTAGCCGTTGCATCGGGCCAGGTAAAACAAGTCTGTTGATTTAACTTTTAGTGTTTAACAGTGTTTTTTCTGTAACCAGATTCAATGAAGTGAAAATTATATTGTTTATCCAGGTGCAAAAATTTTATCAGCCAAAGAAGAGTCGTCGAACAGTAAATGTGGTGTTGCATGGTAATAAAGTTCCTTTATATGGAGGTGGTGCAAGTTTGACTAGTTCAGATGCACATGGCGACATTCCACTGGATTTAGCTTTTTCAATCAGGGCAAGGGCTTATGTTTTGGGGAAGCTTGTAAAGCCTAAATTCCACAAATACGTTCAGTGCAATGTCACTCTTGACTCAACCAAGTTGATGAAGGTTAGATCACTGGCAAGCTCTTGCCAATATGATAAGTAGAAGAATAGCACACAAGGAGGGAAGAATGATTTTACTTAGTATTAGTTCTCAGAGTCTTGAGAAGTAATGCAGTATATATTTATGTGCCTAGTTTGTTTTGTCAGCATAATCATGTATTTTCAAGGTTAAGGGTCTTGGTTACCTTATCCTCCCCATTTTCCTGCAAATGTTTATCTATGACCAACATTTTCACTATTTGTACTTATATATGCTGAATACTCAATCGAGGTTAAGCATATAGTTAAGTGATCCGCCAAGGATTCCGGGGTTACTAGACAGTGCTAGAATTTTTGAGCAAAGGGGATAATAGGCCACATTCCTTGAACCATGTGGGAAGGTTAATGGACGCAACAAATAAAAGCTTGAAGCTTTGTGCAGAGCAAAGAAACAAATTGCTGGAAGGCAGACAGAATGATTTAATTTATTAATTTTATTTATCTTTAGCTTTAAAGAAGACAAGCATTTGCCTGCTTTTACCATGTCTAGGCCATAGATATCTTATGTACTTTCAGTAATTTATTTTCTGAGAAATTTGTGATGAATACTTAAAAGTTCTGTACACTCAGTACTGTAGATATATTTCATCAGAGTCACTTTCCACATGACTGTACCTTCCCTCATTGGATTGACAAGAAAACAAAAGAGATATTTTTCATGTTCTAAGAACGAAGAATAAAACAGTAGCACTGTACCTACTGAACGTGGATTGCACTTAAAGATGTCCAACTGGTAATCATATCATATGTTTTACTCACTAGTTCCTTAAAACGGAATTTGTACCATGAAGATAGTTGCTCTGAAGTAGGCACCAATATAACTTATGAAGGCAGAAGAAGGAAGGAGGGTGATTGTTTGAATAAGGGTTCTGTTTTCAAATCTCGTTTGTTGTCAATGCATTCTTCTATTTTCAAATCTAGTTTTTTGTTAGAACACTACTGGGATTTTTTGGCAGTGTGCTGTTTTGTATTGGTCTGCTCTGATTTTGTCTGTCTGGTGCTTTGATAAAGATTTGAAGCTGTTCTAGCTTCTATCCTAAGAATGTAGTCACTGCACAAGAATATTAACCTTCTGAGATTTATAACTATATGTCATGGCAATTTTCTATTCACAATAACCATATGCATTTCCTCAACATCCAATACATTATCTATCAATTGCATTCTGTCTCAGTGTGGACACAGTGGATTTTCTCTGAGAAAGATTTTATTAGGGTCAGACTTCTGAATTTTGAAGTTGCGAGTTAATTTACTCACAGACAATCACATTTGAAATCTTCCATTCAAGTGTGTTGAATGTTGCATCAGTGAACTCCAACTGGTAGTAATCTGTCGCTTGCATCAGTTAGCTCTAACTGGTAGCTCCTGTAGATTTGGTCTGTGAATAAAATGTTATTTATGTTTCTTATCATATCGAATGATTATTGCAGGCCAAATGTGTCCTAGTCTTTCTATCAACATGATCTAGGGCAGAAGCTTCATTCTAGACTACTAGGTAACAGTCTATGTTATGTATGGTTCTTATCAAATGATTATTGCAGGGCAAATGTGCTCTAGTCTTTCTGATCAACATGATCTAGGGCAGAAGCTTCATTCCATGCTAATAGGTATATGGAATAGGTATAGACAATGTTTTGATACCCATAGCAATAAATTGATAGGTCCATTAATTTTTCCGTGCATCTTCTTGGGTAGATTACTTACAATACATCTTGATCTCATCTTTTATGATGTCAAGGCCTCACATCCAACAATATTTAATCTAAGTGGGCGCATAAAGTACTATTCATTTTCATTAGTAGACCAAAAGACCATTAGCATTGCAACAATCATTTGTATTATGAATATATATGTCTACAATTTCCCACATTGTGCTTTCTTGGAATATAGAATCATGGATAGAATTGAATAAGCAAAAGAAATATTTATAGCTGAAGTGATTTAATCTGTTGTGAATTTATTCACATCATCTTCATTCATCACGATGTTCTTTGCCAGTGCTATATAGACGCTAAATAAAACATTGGTGGTACTTATGAATAGGAGAAAGCACTAACATTATGAGTATTTTGTTCACTATGTTAGCTCCAAAATGGATATACAAAACCATGATATTGCTGGTTCTCTTTCTTGCCCACTTTCACTTTTGAAATGAAGTATAGGTTTAGAATATGTTTCCTACATTAACATATGAGAGGAGGTATATCTTAAAAAAAAAAAAAAATTAAGTTCATTATATAAAACGTAAAAGCAATGTTAAAAAAACATTTATTTACATGGGGCAAATTCTTTCGAGAGAGTTTTTACAATGTGAAGCAAATTAATATATTATTTTGTAAGTATAGAACAGTTTACATTTCAAAACAATTTAATCTATTATTAATACATTTCAAGAACTTTAAGTCTTTATAAAATATTACGAAGAAGAAATCTAAACCAATTTGGCTAGAATAATAGTATTTTAAAAATTTATTAGAAAACCTCCATTCTAAATATTTAATAAATAGGAGAAACAATTGATGGAATCATCAAATGGTAATTAGAAAATCATGAGTTACAATCAAGTTAAAGTGTGGCATCCAAATCTCTATTGAAAATATGTTTCCAAATCTTAAGAAGAGTCTAGAGGTAAAAATTAACATATTTGTCAGAAATGAATCCCCCCAAAGAAAGATTGGATTAAAATAAATTTTGATGGGGCCTCAAAAGGCAACCAAGGCTCAAGCGGAGCTAGTTTTGTAGTCAGGGACTGTAAAGGAAATATTATTGTAGTAGGGGCTGAGAACTTGTCTGAGGGAACAAATAATGTAGTTGAAGCCCAAGCCGCCCTTTTAGTCATCTGTAGGGCTAAACGGTTTAATGTGAAGAAACTCCATTTAGAGGGTGACTCTCTGCTAACAATCAATGCAATATATAAAGTGGAGACACAAGTCTAGTATCTCAACTAACTTATCAAGAAGACCGAATCACTTTTAGGGGGCTTTTGAAGGTTTTAGAGTGACCCATGTGAAGAGGGAAGGGAATGTGAACGCAAATGTCATGTCCAAGATCGAAATTAAATTGAAAGAACTAGGGAAATAATTTAATCTTTTATTAAGTAGTTAATAGTTACAATACATTTTAAGAACTTTCTTAAGTCCTTAATAAATATTGCCAAGAAGAAATCTAAAGCAATTTGGTTAGTATAATAGTATTTTAAAATTTTATTAAAAAACTCTATCTTAAGTACTTAATAAATAGGAGAAACAATTTTATGGAAGTGACAAATGGTAATTAGGAAACCATGAGTTACAATCAAGTTAAAGTGTGGCATCCAAATCTCTATTGAAAATAGGTTTCCAAATTTCAAGAAGAGTCTAGAGGTAAAAATTAGCCTATTCTTCCACTCGTCATGATTTGTTTGTTTACTTGGACGATTTATCTTTCTCTATTATTTTTAATCATGGACGTTTTATGATGTGTCATAATATGCTTAAACTGGCCAAGAGTGTATTTATATTTCTAGTGTGGGGAGCCTATTTTTAGAAGGTTGAAGTTTTTTTTTTTTTTTTTTTGTTTAATCTCAAAAGTTGATTGAGTCCCTTTTATTTAATTGAAAGGCTTGAAGAAGTTCATGTTGTAATTGATTTGCTTTGTTAAAGATCTATTTTGACCCCTTCACGAGATCAAAACTAACTTTGAGAGTCGCAATATTTGTATTCTTGTATTTTGTAGTTTGAAATTTATTTTAATAATTAATTTTCTTACTGTTGACATAAGGATGCAACTTTGAGATATCTTTCCTAATTGTCTCTCATTTGTTGAACTCTTTGCAAGAGAAAGGGGAATAATACTAGCACTATCAACTATTTGCTAGGAGATTAAAGGCTTATAAAATTGTTGCAGCTCTTGAACTTCTCTATGTTGGCTAACTTCATAAATGTATCTACAATATTCTATAAAGGATTAATTATCTTCAAAATCACCCTTACATTATCTACCGTGTCACGAACAAAATGTTATTAGACATATGTGCTTCGTCCTTGTATGAGAGGCCAAGTTTTTACTAGACATAATAACTTTGATAATTCTCTAATTTAGTTTAAAATCTAAGCATAAGTTTTGAAGCCAAATGACCATTTTACAAGAATGAATAGCTACAATCTACTTAGTTTTTGTAGTGGATAAATTGACCATAATGACTTAGTTTTTGTAATGGATAAATTGATCATAATTTGTCATTTAATCATCCAATTAATTGAACCACTAAATAAATCAACCATATTTATTGGTAGATCTTTCATTGCCATCTTATGTCCAATTCACATGTATGAATACCAATCGAGTGCTATTTTTTTGTAGAATCGCCATGATAACAAACATAGTACCTAAAGCCTTCATACAAATATCTAAAGACCATCTTAATTGCATCATTATTATCTTGTTTGCAACTAGCCACAAAATGATTTGAGACTCCCAAAACCTAGGAAATTTACAGTCTAATGCAAACTATAAGATACAACAAACTCTCAACTACAAATTATCCATCTCAATGAGTGTCATTGGACAATGCTTAATTAAAACAATTCCCATATACATAGTAACACCCATTGGTTTGTTATTTGCTATGCTGAAATGTTGTAGTATAAAGCTCACATACTTATTTTGAGCAATTTTAAGTTTAATGTTCGTTTTGTTTTTTGATCTTCATATCCAAGATATACTTGGTAGCTTCTAAGGTTGTTAAACTATGCTGAAAGTTGACGTGTTGCAAATCACAAATCATATCCTTACTATTAGTAACAAATTAATATGTAGTCTATATACAATGTGGTAACTAGTGATTTTGTAGGTGGCTAATATTTGCCAATTACCTAATATTTAAAATTTAAGAATCCAAATTTGACTAATAATTCAAGATTTAAGATAACTTAAATCAACACATTTTTACAAAATTTTGTTTTAGAATATTTAAATCGCCAAGCAATTTATTTTATTAAAAAATTGAACTCAAAGATTCTCCACAATATTTGATAATAACTAGATTTGATTCATCTAAATCTTAAAAGTTATTGTAGAAATCTAATTTAACTTACCAATAATATATTATAATTATTAGTTACTGTAGGGTTGTATCACCAATATTTAGTTGCCATTATTTATTTAAAATAAAATATAGTGATCCTCATTATATTCCATAAGGTAAAAATATTCCTATTGATTTGTAATATTTATGTGGGCTAAATTTTCCTTTGGATTGTTGATCTCAATAGATATCAATGGTCTTGAATAAATTTTGGGTTCCACAAGAATGAGAAAATTTCAGTACATTTATCTCACACATTTATCTAATAAGGGTTATTAGATAATATTTTAAATAAATGGTAGCAACTAAATATTATAGAGTCTATCCCTTGAACCCATCAAAGATTTCCACATTTAGCCCAATAATTTTATGTAAGAATTCTATTTTTTTTAAATGGAAGTATTCACCACGATGACTAATTAATTTCTTGTTACTATTTGAGATTCGCCAATATTTTCTACAAAAAAATTATGATTCCAAAATAATCGCCAACAAGTATATTTTTTTTAATGGGAGATTCACCATTAGAAATTAATTTTTATTCTAGAAAATGAAAGATTCACCAATATTTCATATCTTTCTTTCGGCAGGAGTCTCTTAAAGTTATCCCTAGTGGTTACAAGAAATGTATTACCATGTATTCATAATCAATGGGCAATAATATGATTAAAGATTTCATAAATTTCAAGCCCAATACAAATGCTCCAAATTTTTTATACCACTTTTTATGGGTGTATTTGAGACCTTCAAACAAATCAATATACAAACTAAAGATTACTAACTTTCAATAATAGTTCATTGTGAAAGAAAATTTGTAGCCATTAGAAACTATTTCCCAAACTCCAATAGAAAAATATTTAAGCAAGTATTCAAAATATTTGAGTGCTACTTCGGGATTTGATTGTGTGAGTATTTTTCCATTCATGTTTTGGATCACACTCCATGATCTGCAATGTTGATGAAAAAATATTCACATAATCAAATCCAGAAGCAGCACTCAAATATTTATCATGGATTGTGGAAATCTACTCACTATTATTAAGTATTCAAAATCTACAATGCAAATGAATAAACAAACATAACATAAAGATGCCATAAGATCTACTTCAGGAAACTCTCACAAGAAAAAAAAAATAGCCTCCAAAAACAACCAAACACTATGTTGTCAGGATAATTGTATGCACGGGTTAATATATTAATAAAGTATTATGTTAGCCTCGGTCGTTAGTGACCGAGAGGTTAGACAGTTACGTCATGACATTTCGGTCGTGGCCCTTCGGGTAGTTTATATACCCTCTCGGAGGATGGACACGAGAGATATTATTGGATTATCATTATGATGTAAATGTACTTGCCAGTCTGGAATGATTAATGAAAGTATTTATTATTCTCTAATATATTTTGTGTTTATTATATTTCTTGTACTATGTATGTGCAATACTAAGTTTACCCCAGCAGGCAAACATCTGGCGCCGCTGCCAAACGAATCTGGCAAGTGACAGAATGAGTGGACGGATGGGAATACCATTGGAGGAGAATATCAATGTGAGGACGAATGAGGACAGAATCATTGCATAGACTTTATGCCTAATCAATTGAATAAAAATAGAAATTTAAAGAAGGAACTTGAGGAGGAACAAGCCGCTAGACAAGCCGTACTCACACAGCAGCAAGCCGAGCGAAGGGAGAGATTCAGAAGATGCGTCGAAGGACTACCGAAGGGAGTAAGTGAAGGCGAGCATCTGAAGGAATCTAACCAGGAGGCCAGAAGAAGTGACGAGGACTACTTGGAGGAAATAAGGAGCTTATTTGGGTCCTTAACCTTAATCCCACAGACGGAAGCAAGAGAAGCCCGAAGGAAGGAAGAAGAGGAAGCTGCACGAAGGGAGGCTCAGGATACCACTGCCACCGAGAGTGTTAAAGTGACAGAGGGGAACGGGGATCATAGTAGCTCACCAGGCTTGGATAGTTCTAGTAGTTTGGGGACATCAAGCGGTATGGTACCAAACAATTCTTGAGGACCAATGCCGACAGTACCATCCCAGCTTGTAACACAACCGGTGCTGCAAACACAATCGGCACCTAGAAAAGTAAACATGGCGACTAGCAAAGAAAAGCTGCCAAAATTCCATGGTGGTAGGAAGGAAGATCCAATACGACATTGTCGTACGTGCGAGACAATTTGGTCGGCGAATGGAATCGCCGACCACACAAAATGGGTAAAATAGTTTCTGGCCACACTGAGAGGGGTAGCCATCGACTGGTACTCTGATGTGGACAAAACAAAGGTGACCACTTGGGACAAACTTAAGACAGAATTCCAAAAGGAGTTTCGGCTCCTGAGGGATGACAATGAAATTATTTCTGAGATATACAGTACCAAACAAGGTAAGAAAGAGACTGTGTGGGCTTACAGTCGCCGACTGAAGGAGTTAGTCAGAAAAATGGATAGCCAGCCATTGGATGGCCTGAAGAAAAGATGGTTCGTGGAGGGCCTGAAATCTAACCTATAGAGGAAAATGAAGATAGTGCCCCCCACTTCATACATAGATGCCTATAACCGAGCGATGGACTTGGAGAGCGAACAAAAGACCTCCAAGAAGAAAAGAAGCAAGTCCTCTTTCGATGAAGATGACACTTCAGACGATGACAGTGGCAGTGATGGCGAGTCGAAGGTAAAAGTCAGGGCACTCCAAAAAGACACGGAGAGAATGATGAAGGAATTCAAGACCATGAAAGGGGGTACCAACAAGGGGGAAGTTGACATTTGGTGTACAGACTGCAAGGCGAGCGGCCATACAAAAGGGTCCTGTCCCAAAATGGCATTTTGTGACATTTGTCAAATCATGGGCCATTCCACCAAGGAATGCCCATACAACATGAAGGTGAGGAATCAACAAGTGCTATTTACCCAAGAGCAATCATCTACATCGGGGGGCAGAGACTAACAATAACGCATCCTCCGGCAGGTATGAAGGCAACCGATGCAGTGGTGGAAGGGGCAATAACAACACCAACATGAGTCGAATACAATATGACTCCAAGGGCCGGCTGATGATCCACTTCCGAGCTTGCAATCAGTGGGGCCACTTTGCAAGGGACTGTGACAAGGGCGACACCCCGCAGAAGCTTTGTCGCTAGTGTGGTCCTAGCAACCACGAGGATGCCAACTGCCCAAAATCTGGGGTCAACTTGCTCAATATCGAGGGAAGGAGAAGTGACGAGGGGGTACTAGACATCACCCGATCACAAGCAAAACAAGGGGCTCAAGAGGGTAAGGAAGAAATAGAGAAGGCGATGAAGGCACCAAAAGAAAGATGGGAGATGGCTACCACCTCGGGCCGAAGGGAGGCAGAAAAAAACATTATGAGACAAATGTTATAAGTAGAGGTACCAGTGAAACTCCAGGACCTCCTTCACACCATGCCGCACTTGGGAACGACACTGATGGGGAGCTTGGCCACGCAGCCAAATACCACACGTATGGACATCCCCAAAGGGTCTGCAATGGACCCGATGATACTTGTTGTAAACAACGGAAGGTACCTGGCAGTCTTCAAGATGGGCATCCTTGGCACCATCCTAACAGACACTATAGTGGACAGAGGGTCAGGAGTGAACGTCCTTCCAGAGGCAACGTGGAAAAAACTAGGAAAGCCCACCTTGTGGCCACCAACCTTCAACTTACTAGGTGCAGATCAGCAAGGTATCAAACCACTCGGGACGCTGATGGCACAACCGGTCACGGTCAGTACACAACCATTTGTACTCAAATTTGTCATCATTCCACTGAAGCAGAAAGGCTATGATGCCATACTGGGTAGAGGATGGTTAGTAACAGCCAAAGTGAACCATAATTGGAAAAGGAATACCCTTTCGATGGAGAGTGGAGGAAAAAAGTTCACAATTGATCTCCGTACCCAATTGGTGAGTGAGGA
Organism: Chamaecyparis obtusa; assembly: GCA_027943335.1. NCBI lineage: Eukaryota > Viridiplantae > Streptophyta > Pinopsida > Cupressales > Cupressaceae > Chamaecyparis > Chamaecyparis obtusa. The sequence continues at coordinate 798,478 of BSBK01000204.1, forward strand.
GATAGCTTCCTCCTTTGAATTTGACTCCGAAGGAGAAAATGATTGAAGGGATGAAGGAAGGGATGGAATGGAACCAAATAGTGAAGGTGTGCTAAGATTGGGAGAATATGCAGAGGATGATGCAGATTCACTGAACGGTCTCTTCCACTGGCAAATAGAGGATTACAAACTCTTTCGACCAACATGTAATGTACTAAGTATTGAGGAGGTGCCAAAAATATCTTCGTCCGAGTACAGTGAATACAATGAAGGGGATGCGAAAATAAGCGAAGTCCCGATGCATAAATTTGATGAGCGAAACCCCCTAAGGTATAAGAAGGAAGAGGAACCTAAGATCATTCTTGTCCGCGATGACTGGAATCCTATGTGGAAGACCACAGCCTTCAAAATCTTTATTCTCCTTCTTATGTACGGGAAGGAGACCATGGTCCCTATAGAATTTATGGTTCCAAGCCTTTGGATCACCATTGAAAATGGACTCGGTAACAGGGAAAGCTTGAGGGAACGGCTACCCAATGAGATTAAGCAAGGAAAATTTTGGGAAGTTAGTAGCTACGACGGGGCTGTCAAGTTGTGGACTCTCAATGGACTGGAGATACATGAGGCCATCAACAGGTCCAAATTGAAACCTTACCCAAAGAGGATGGACCAGAGAGCTAGAGGAAGGAGAGGGACTCGAGAGGTCAGGTAGGCACCTCAAGAGCCATCCATACAAGCGATCGGAGAAGCATCCGGAAGGCACTTAGATTAAAAATTATTATTTTTTTTAAAAAAATTATATTAAAAAGAAAAAAAATATATATTAAAAAAAAAAGAGAAAAAGAAAAAAGAGGAACACCGTACGGCCAAAAGGAGAGGAAGGCACGAACGACCCTACATTCTAAAGGGAAATAGAAAAGCCACCATATGGCAATTGGCCATACGACACACAAGTTAACCCGTACGGTCAATTCACTGCGTGGAAAATGAGAAGCCAGGACCGTATGGTCAATTCACTGCGTGGAAAATGAGAAGCCAGGACTGTACGCACAAGGGAAAAGAAGAGAAAAGGCACCGCACAGCTAGAATGACTACTCACTCGGTCAGGGACCCACCGGTTGCAAAAAGCATAGAACAGCAAGCCTCTGTATGGGGATGTGACCATACATCATTATGTCACCATGCAGTAGCAAGAACATAAAGACCATATGACAACTAGCACATAAAAGCCGCACGGTCAAGCCATCGTACGACACCGGAGGGAAAAAAAAGAACGAAGGGAAACAAAATGAAGGAAAGGAAGAAAAAAATGTGAGCCATCCACCGTATGGTGCCAAAAAAAACAAGCACGTGCATACATTACTATACGACAACAGAAGGAACAGTGTTGGGTGGTCATCATACGACAGTACGAACAAGGTAGCGTTAGGGAAGCACCGCCTCACACAAACAAGAGTTCACACCGTACAGCCGTACGGAGGAAAGATTGTCTGCGCACACCAAGAACCAAGCAAGTGATCCATCGTACGGTAGTCAGTTGTATGGTGAAAGAAAATGAGCGTACGGCTGGGAGCCAATAAGAAGAAGGGTCTGGACGGCAAGGGCTGGGAGTTGCGAGATAAGATTCTATAAAAAATAATTTTGATGACAAATAAAAATAGTTCACAATGAATAACACAGGGTACTGAAGGGAAGGACATAAGCATGTAGTGAGGAAAACATAAGCGGTTTACAGAAAAGAGTATGGGATCGGAAGAAAATCACAAAAATGGTGTGTTCCATGGACTTTTGTGTGGATTTGAGGGAGCGCGCTTGGGGCTCTACCCCAGGACCCCGTGGGGGCACTGCCCCTCAACCCCGCTTGGGGCGTTGCCCCCTAGACCCCCATCGTCTTTTTGAGGTGCACCACAATTGTGAGTTGGGGCATTGAAACGGCAAGAGGAAATTAGTGTAACTAGTTGATGAGACCCAAAGCTGTTGCAGGCATAGTGACTGCACACTACATTTGGAGAGAGCATTGGAGCAAGCCTTTCGAGAGGGGTACTACACTTTGAGGCACTCAGAGGAGTAGGTGTTGGCTGGACGTGAGGCTATCTTGGTGGATGCATAGAGAGCTCGGGAGGAGCTGACCACCTGGTTGGAGGCAGTAGAGCGACACTTGGCTCAACGTACCCAGGCGTTGGAAGCAGAGAAGGAAACACGGGTGGCTATCGAGGTTAGATTGGCTCGGGAGACAGTATTGTTTGAACAGGAGTTAGCGGAGGCTACAGTTGAAAAGTATGTTTTGGAGACAAGTTTGGGGCAGGCACGAGAGGAATGTGATGTGATGGAAAAAGAACTACGAAGCAGCATTGATGGGGAGGGTGACACTTCAACTTTTTTAGGGACACCCTCTTCCCCTTCTCTTCAGTGATTTTCTTATTCTATGTAGTGTGTTTCATCTCCCTTTTGTTGTAAGTCATCGAAGACGACTTTTTTTTTCTTTTCTTTTTTTTTTGGGGGGGGGATGATGTTGTCGAGATAATTGTATGCACAGGTTAATATATTAATAAAGTATTATGTTAGCCTTAGTTGTTAGTGACCGAGAGGTTAGATAGTTACATCACGACATTTTGGTCATGGCCCTTGGGGTAGTTTATATACCCTCTCGAAGGATGGACATGGGAGATATTATTGGATTATCATTATGATGTAAATGTACTTGCCAGTCTGGAATGATTAATGGGTAAAAGCACAAAGTTGTGTCACGTTTCAGGACATCTTATCAACACAGTTGAATTTAAATATTTCTAACTAAAGTTATTTTTTGTCAAACATATGGTCTAGCTAGATTCATTCTAGGTAAGTTAGATAAGTGCTTCAACTTTTCCAATTGGAAATATCTATTAAATTCATATTTTATACCAATTAATAAAGAAATAAAATTATTTCAGGAAAGCAATGTTTCAATAACTCCTACTCTTTTTAATGATATTTTTTTACAAATATAAAAATACCCTTTTTTAGAGCACAGAGTCAAGATTATCATCATATAATTTTGGTAGTATTTTAATTAGATTTAATATGTTATAATTTCAAAATACTGCAAGTAGGTATTTTAACATTCGAGAACAAGCTTCTTCAAAAATAGAAAAAAATAGTAAAGCTTATCAAAAAAATTAAAATTTTATATTTAACACTAGAGGAGAGAGTTCTCTTCAAGAATGTGTATTTTTTTTTGGAATGGTGTAGATTTGATAGGGGAAATTTGGTGCGAGATGAAAACTATCGATTTTAGGTATGTTTGACTTTGAGTAGTTATAATGGAGAAAATATAAATTGAAAACTATTTTTTCTTCTTTTTTGCACTAGTTATACATTTCATCTATAACATATTTTGAAATCAAAGGAAAAAAAGATTATTTGCATATACTTTTTTGTTGCGAACAAGACCCTCATTTTTCAGCATTTTTCAGCAAGTAAAATATGGACTTTAAAAATTAAGAAACTATGTGAATTCTTATTCAATTTTTTAAAAAAAAATTATAGGCATAAACTTCATCCACTTTTACACATTTCATTAGTTTACAGCATCTCCAAATTCTAAACATAAATGTCATTTTTATGTCGTTAAAATTAAAAAGTTTGTGTGTTGTTGACCTTTTCCTTTATAAAAGTGTGACACGGCTTTGTACTTTTACCCTAATGAAAGTATTTATTATTCTCTAATATATTTTGTGTTTATTATATTTCCTATACTATGTCTGTGCAATACTATGTTTACCCCAGCGAGCAAACACACTAAATGTATTACCTCATGAAAAAAATATTACAATGCTTTCTCTCTTCATCTTGATGATGGATCACAGAGTGTTATTTGAAAGGTTGATGAAAAAACTCACACAATCAAATCCAAAAGCAACACTCAAATATTTATCATGAATTGTGGAAATCTACTCACTATTATTAAGCATTCAAAATCTACAATGCAAATGAATAAACAAACATAACATAAAGATGACACAAGATCTACTTCGGGAAACTCTCATAAGAAAAAAAGTTAGCCTCCAAAAATAACCAAACACCAAATGTATTACCTCGTGAAAAAAATATTACAATAAATTTGCAGTCTCTATGCAAGACTTCTAGAATATCGAGCTCCCTAATTACACTCCATGTGAATAAGAAAATGAGAATTATGTAGCCACTAGTCTCAATCTATACTTCCTCTCTTCACATGTGCAACTTATAAGAGATGCCCAGTCCAACCTTAGCCAAAATGCCAAAGGTTACATAAACCAACCTTGACAACTACTCATGTATTTGTTTGTATAAAAACAAGCTGCACAAAACCACTCAGTAGCATTACATAAACTATGTGTCTCTAAACCATGAACTGACATCTTATTATATAAGGTGTACAACACACATTTTTCAACATTTTCTACTTGTTGTATATATTGCCTAAGGGGTCAAAAGTAAACTCAATCATCACAAGAACAATCCATATAGCTAACATGTGCCATCAAAACATTCAAGTACTCCATAATTTATTTTTTATTTAGAAAGCATATAGAATTTAAAGAAAGAACACAAAAATTTCAAGCCAACCAAGTCCACATTATAATGTTTTATGATAGTAAGAAGTAATAACATGAAAAAAAACACAAAGTGGGTTAATTGTGCAACTCTGACATGGTGCACAAATAATAACCTTGTTATGTTTATCTAGGGCTATCCGTCTCAAATTAAAAAATAGAAAAATAATAGTAGAAAAGAAGAAAAGGATACGAAGAAATTGATGTGTAATAGGTAACATTTGACATTTTAGAACACTATCTAAAAATCCTTCACGTGTATAGCCCTATAAAGTCTGAAATAAAATATGCTTTTGTACATACTACATATTCTTACAATGAGTTAGTATATCAAATTACATACCTGATGAATTTTTTTTGTTCAAACTCGAAACACATATTTTGAGATCAACTATTTCTTATGTTGCTCAAGGAAATACTACAATCAACATGTATTAAAAAATAAAGCAAAGAATAACATGTGCAATTACTGATATGATAAAAATAATATTTAATATTTTGATTATGTTGCTATTATGTGCAAAAAAAATATTTCTAAATTGTGTCATTACCCTCTTAAATATTGATAATGCTAAAGACAAAAAAATATACCAAAATTTATGAAGAAGATGAGTACATGCAATTTGCTTCCACATCGAATAGTAGGTCCCCAATCATTCAAACCATCCACGATATTGCAAAGACTAATTCTCCAAAGGTAAAAGAAAGCAATACATTCTTTAAGAATTTGTAAAAGAAAAAATATGTCTTCTTCCCATTTAACACAAAAAAGGACCCCAAAGTTTTTCCCTCATTCGAAATTTCAAAAGACTACAAAAAGTTCATTTTCTTTCCAAATAAACTATTTCCAAAAATCATTCCCTATAAAATCTCAAAATAAAAACAATGGGTAACTATATGAAAACTTAAAAATAAAAAATAGAAGTTGAGTTACTAAATTGTCATTGATGTCACTTAATAACAACAATCAATCTTTAAGTTCAAAATCAAGATGGACCTATAATGAATGCATGGTGAATGAGTGACATCAGGAGATAAGATATTACAATCTATTTATGTGTATTTGAGCTCGATTTATACAACACATTTCTCAAAGTGTAAAGTTTATTGCATTGAATAACTCCTATAGGGCTTGCATTGATTCATTGTAGAACATTAGAAAAAAAAACATCAGTTAAATACTCTGGAATCTTCTAGAATGTAGAATATCCAAAGTATAGTCACAAATGAAATTAACTTAATCATGAGATATGTAAAATTTTTATTCTGATACTTCCACATATCAATACAATTATCATTTTCTCTCACTTACAACAAAATAAAAGTTCTCTTTTGGGATTGAAATGATTCATCAAGTTTTTGCATATTGAGAACTTTCATTGCATTCTATGCTATTGGAATGTATACATTTACTTTTTAATAAAGTGAGTGACCTAGTGCATAAATGGTGCATATAAATTCTTATATAGATTCAATCAGATTTGAGGTTGAGCCAAGTACTCTCATTAATGCAGTCAAGGAAATAGACCTAGTTCCTAGTTTGTAGGCATTAACTAGTGAACAACATTTCCATACATTACATTTTGGTGAGCTTAACACTACTTACATTTTGCTTTTTTTTATTTTATTTTTAGATCTGATATTTTAAGATGGAATTTACAAAGTCTGATTGGTTTATTATTTTACATATGATTACATTACTTGTTAGCTATATTTACCAAAATCATGTGCTAGATACTAGTTTTTTTCACTTCACGTTGCTAGCATTCATTCATAGCACTCTCACATATTGCTCATTATAAGGGTTTCAAAGATATTTCCTACCTACACATAATTTTTCATATCTTTTATCCAAGTTTCATGTTGCTATATGATCACATTTTTTAGGAAACTAATGGAATGTATGAATTTCATAAAATTTGTGGTGGATAATGCCTAAAGATGATATTGAAATAAATCATACTTGTACCTCTTCTAAGCTATCTTTTGTTCACGAGGAAAGAAACAATACTCCTATTAGTGGTTTCTCAGTATGTTTATCACTCTAGATCCTCCTTATTCTCCAAGAACTTATCTTAGTCATCAACATATTTTGGGACAAGATGATGTTATGGATTTTATTCAAGACATATCTCCTAACATAACTTTGAGTAAAGATGAAGCTTTAGATTAGAGCACTATTTCCCAACCTAACAAAGTGGAGATGAATAGTGATGATAGAATTAAGAATATCTCTACAAAGATCAATCCTTCTCCATCCATTCATCCCTTTACTTTGTAATGCACTAGAGAAGATATAGTATATCACCCCCCTTCCTTATAAATTTATTTTTTACTATAAATAAAACACACATCTCCCAATGATCATTTGAATATAGCAAAAAGAATCTATTGGAAACTCAAAGATGAAAAAAATATTAAATTCCCTTTTTGACATTTCCTACAGAATCCTAAACCAAATAATAATGGTGCATATTTCCTTTTTCATCACATTTATTCTCATTCTTTTTTGTTTATTGCATTGAATTTAAACAATTTGTTCAAGATTTACATGATAGAACTCTTATTCATATTACACGTGACCTAACACTTTTTCTCAATACAAAAGCAATACCTTAGCACTTCCTTCACCTTTCTTGCATAAAGATCCAGTGAAATATACAAGGCAGTATGATCAATGTCAAAGGATGGGCCAACCAAGTAAATCAGATGAGATGCCCCTACAACCACAATTAGTATTCTCACATTTTGATAATTGGGGGATTGCCTTTATTGGATCAATATATCCACCATCAAACAATAAGGAGTACATACTGGTGTATAGTGATTACCTGACTAAGTTTGTTGAAGTCTGGGCTATGAAACATGCTAGATACAACAAGGTTGTTGAATTTCTTTATGAGGAAATCTTCACAAGATATGGTGTTCCCAATAAAATTGTATCAGATCAGGGGCCAAAGTTGACATCTCCCCTCACTCAAGCACTCATGATTGAGTATAAGCTCAAACATAGGAAATCCACACCCTACCATCCATAAAAAAAATGGTCAGTTAGAGGTAACCAATAGGGACATTGAAGAAATCCTCACAAAGATAGCGGCATTGCATAAAAAGGATTAGGCATCAAGGTTATCACAAATCGTATGGCTCGAACAACAATAGGATTCAAAACTTTGGAGTTGGTGTACGGATAGAAAGTTGTAATGTCTATTGAGTTTGGACACAAAACATTAAGAATAACTTTATAGCTTGGCATAGATATTACTAAGGCACAAAAACAAAGATTACCCTAGTTAAAAGAGCTTGATGAATTTAGAAAAGTACTCCACCACATTGAAGTTTTACAGTCCCAAAGGATGAAATAACATGGAAAAAATATAAAGTCAAAGAAATGTTAAGCTAGAAATTAGGCACTCTTTTTTGAATCACGATTTTTGGCCTATCAATGAACTCCTCTACTTGGCCTTCACATGATAGAAGCTTGTTAGAATAGAGAATATTGTTTTCAAATCGCTTGAGATTCTTGAAGAAATGCTATATTTTGGATACTTGCCTTCAAATATTGAATTTTCCTTGATTGCTTGAGTGCTCAATTGCTTGTCATTGATCATGGTTACCAAAATGAGGATAGATAGGGTGTTTATATACCTCTTAAACATTATAGGATTCAAAATTAAGCCAGGTCGACCACAAGACCTAAGTTCCCACCAAAACACTAACAAGGGCTTTCGTTCAAATTTGGGCCAATCTATGTGGGAACATAATGTTTCAAATGTTATGTTCCTGGGAACAAAACATTGGAAACATTTTGTTCCTAGGAGAATGTGATGAAATTAGAACCAAGCATTAGGATGACAAGATAGATGTGGGAAAAAAAACAAATTGCTATAATCAAGCATAAAGAACATTAAATCTCAAAATCACCAAAATGGGGCGCAGTAGAGCATGTAATTATGGGTGTTAACTTTTTAGGATGGTACATTTAGTCTCCACTATAGCAGGAGTATGAGACAACCTCATGCTCATGGTAAAGTAGATCAATGCATAGGAAAAATATTATCAATGTCGGGGAGATAAGGAAACATCAAGCCTCCAAGTGACTTAAGTCCTCATCAAATCCAAAACCAAGATAAAAGAGACATCACGAGAGAGAGAGAGAGAGAGATAGAGAGAGATAGAGTGGTGCAGGAGCACCCTCAAACTCACTAATGAAATATTAATGGGAAGGGTTAGGATAAAAATTGGATCTTGAATCCAACGATGTAATAAAGTCCTATTTTGTAAGGCAAGGTGACAATAGGTAGTGTTATAAACCTAGTTGTCTATCTTAGCCGGTTGTTGGACAATTTGTTTAGGAAGGGCTAGAATAGACAGTAAGACAGTTTTTGTTTGTGATGTTGATAGGAGTAAGTTCAGAGCTTGCGCTCTTGGACTTAGATACTTTGATGTCTATATAAGACTCACCTAAGATCGCATGTATGTACAGAACGTACAGAGGGAGTTATCACAGTTTTACTGAGATAGAGCTGAAATCGATAGGTTTTGAAAATGTTGTCAAAGTTGTAATGTGCAACTTTTGAAAAGTTGTCATTTTTGAATCTCAATGATTATAAACCATCTTAGTTGGTTGGAACTAATTGAGGAATGTATAAAAACTTTGATCCAAGAGAGTTGGAAGAAGTTGGAAGATTTGCTGAAGTTTTGATAACTAATTTTAATAAAACCATTCATTATTTTCCTAAGAAATCGACTGTGTTTTGAATTGCGAAGATCTGTACAATCACACATGTGACATTAATTGAATGTGGAAGTTATTCATGTATCTTATGAGTGAATTTCAAGTGATTTTAAGTTTTGAATTGATCGGGATTAAAGGCTATCACATTTTGTGTGTTCGTTGGTTGCAAGAAGACCCGACGTAGGGTTTCGAAACAAAACTCCTCTTTCCAGGAGACTCCACCATGGGAAATTTTTGAAACTTGGTGGAAGGAAAGGAGGGAGGATGTACCATGAGATTCTTGAGGTCTTAGACCGGGAGATCAATGGAGAAAGGAGGAATGATTAAACCCTTTGGACAGGCATCTCTATGTGACTGTCCAAAATTGGGGGTTTGAATGCACAACTCGGCCCAGGGATGGAATGGAGATCTAAATCATTGGATTTAGTTGTTTTATACAATCCTAAAGATGTTCCAATAGTTTATATTGGAAGGTGGCAAATATCTTGAACACTTCCTTTGTTAATTTGGCCTATTAGCCTTATTAGGTCTAGGTGAGATTTGTGGACAGTCGGAGTTTGGAGATTGGTCAAGGGTCCAAACATGGTCTGCATTGTTGACAGGTTGATTAAAACCTTGGAGGGTGGTTAAGACCTAGATTGGTGGAGTTCCAAATGGGTTTCCCTTAAGAATTCATATTTTATCCTTGTAGCCCTATGGTGGGATTTGGTGTTTAGGTTGTGTTCTGAAGTTTCTAAGTGGAGGATTGGTATTCCATTTCATTTGAAATTGATATTAAACCTTGAATAAACCCTAGTTCCATCCCTGGATTAGTGGGATTGAGTTGTGTGAGTCAGTTCCTTAAGGGTGTAAGAGATTGGGTTGAAAAACTGATCTTAATTGTGGGTTTTGGGAACTATATGTCGGAGCCCTAGTTTGTATAGGAATTGAGGGTATCAAGGGCCTCTAAGTGTCTATTTTGAGTATAGATTGGGGCTCTACTCCAAGTGGTATCAGAGAAACTAGTAGATCTTTGGAGGAAGATTAGTTGCAGCCATGTGAGATGGTGGGGTAGACAATGAACTTCCAAACATAATGACTAATGCAGAACTACTAAGGGTAGTGAAAGAACATGATGCTGAGAGAAAGTGGATGAGGCAAGAGATGGAAAAGCTTAGGGATCAACTCAAGAAAGGACATAGTGGGAACTCTGGATGGGAAGAAGTGGGGAGTGATGAAGAAGCCCCTTTGCAGGAGGAAGAAGTAGATGTGCCTAAAGACCAGAGGCTATTGTTGAAGACCTTGAAGTCCATGGAGAGAAGAACCATGGATACTAAGCTTGACCTGCCTATTTAGAGTGGGAAGATGGATCCAGATGAAGTGATGGCTTGGATTGATGCACTCACTAGTTTCTATAACTGTGAGGAAATACCAAAGAATCAAAAGGTTAAGATAGAAAAGTCCAAGTTGAAGGGATCTGCCCTGACTTGGTGGAATTTTACTCAAGAAGAAAGAGTAAAGTTGGAAAAGAATCCAGTGGCTACATGGAAGAAGATGGTTACCTTGGTAAAAGAAGCCTATGTGCCTGAAGATTATGAAGTTCAACTTCATAAGAAGAGACAAAGTTTAAGGCAGAAGGAGATGGACATCTCAAGCTATATAGAAGAATTTCACAAACTTGCCATGAAATCTAAGTTGGTGGAACCCAAGAGTGTCAAACTTGCTAGGTACATGCAAGGGTTAAGGGTGAATAACCAAGATGAATTAAGTTTGTATACCCCTACCACTGTCCAGAAATGCTTTCAATTAGCATTGAAAGTGGAGGAAAAGCTCAAGAGGAAGCAAGACCAAAGTGGTAAAGGTAGAGACCAGAGAGATTTTGGTAGTAGAGGAAGAGGATCAGGCAGTGGCAGAGGATAGACTTCTAAGAAGTTTGAAGAGACCAGTCAGGAGAACTCCTTTGGAGAAGGAAGTTATAGAGGCTCCTATAGAGGGAGAAGAGGAGATTCAAGGGGAAGGACTGGTGGAAAAATTTCAGGAACCATAATGTGTTTCAAATGTAACCAACCAGAACATCTAGCATCAAAATGTCCTGAGAAGGCAAAGAATCAAACAGAGAAAAGGGTGAACATAGCCAAAGATGAAGAAGACCAAGGAGACAATTCACTTGGATCTTATGCACCACCAGAAGAGGGAGAGGCACTCATGATGAGGAGGACCTTGTTGAAGGCTCCTTGCACTCAAGAACCACCACAAAGGAAGATTCTTTTCATAACCACATGTAAGTGTGGAGGTAAAGTGTGCATATTGGTGATCGACAGTGGATCTACTAATAACCTGGTGTCTGAGGAAGCAGTGAAGAAGTTGAAGCTGAGAAGGGTACCACATCCAAACTCCAACAAGGTGTCATGACTTACCAAGAAACAACACACTGTCATAGAAGAGAAAGCATGGGTTGAATTCCAACTTGGAAAGTACAAAGACAAAGTGCTATGTGACATTGTCCCAATGGATGCATGTCATTTGCTCCTTGGAAGGCCCTGGCAGTATGATGTGGAGGCTCATCATGATGGGAGGTTGAACACCTACACCATCACCTATAAAGGAGAAAAGGTAACATTCTTACCCCTGTCTAAAAATTTAGAAGAAAATAACGATTCAAAATTTTTGTTTATTGGTGAAAAAGAGTTTGTAAAAACTTTGAAAGAGGAGAAGACTCCTTGTTATGCCCTAGTCCTATTGCCAAAGGATGACAAACCCAAGAAGTCTGAAAAGGACATAAATCACTTAAAGAGAGTAGGCCCTAAGGAAGTTGTAGACCTACTGAACCAGTATAAGGAAATTGTCACTAAGGAATTGCCAAATGAGTTGCCACCAATCAGAGACATAAGCCATAACATTGACTTGATCCCAGGAGAAACTTTACCTAATAAGGATGCATATAAGTTGACCCCTGAATAGAATAAGGAGATGGTAAGACAAATCCAAGAACTCTTGGATAAGGGCTTGATCATTAAAAGTCTCAGCCCTTGTGCAATACCTGCTCTTTTGGCCCCTAAGAAGGAAGACACATGGAGGTTGTGCACTGATTCTAGGGCAATAAATAGGATCACAATCAGGTATAGATTTCCTATGCCTAGAATAGAGGACCTATTGGATCACCTAGGAGGTGCAAGCTACTATTCTAAGGTGGACTTGAAGAGTGGTTATCACCAAATCAGGATAAAGGATGGTGATGAATGGAAAACAACTTTTAAGACCAATGAAGGCTTGTATGATTGGAGGGTGATGCCCTTCGGTCTATCAAATACCCCTAGCACATTCATGAGGCTCATGAATGAAGTGTTAAAGCCATTCCTTGGTAAATTTGTTATAGTCTACCTTGATGACATCCTTATCTTCAACAAGAGTAAGGAGGAGCATGTGGGACACCTTGATTTGGTCTTGAAGAGACTGCATGAAGAAAAAATCTTTATAAATTTGGAAAAATGTGTTTTTATGCAGGAAGAACTTGTATATTTGGGATTTGTGATTCTAGGTGGGAACATCAAGATGGACCCTAAAAAGGTAGAAGCCATCCTAAGTTGGCCTTCTCTGAGGACAATGCCTGAAGTGAGAAGCTTTGATGGGCTTGCATCCTTTTATAGGAAATTCATCAGGAATTTCAGTTAGTTGTGTGCATCGATCCTTGAGACCATAAAAGGTGGGCAGAAGTGTAAGTTTGTGTGGAACAAAGTGGTAGAGGAAGCCTTTCAAATGTTGAAGCAAAAGGTAATGAAAAATCCTATACTTGTGTTCCCTGATTTTCAAAAGGTTTTCACTATTGAATGTGATGCATCAAACTTAGCCATTGGGGCTGTCTTGAGCCAAGAAGGTAGGCCTGTGGCCTTTTTTAGTGAGAAACTGAATGAAGCAAAGAGGAAGTATTCCTCTTATGATTTGGAACTATATTCCTTAGTCCAATCATTGAATAAATGGAGGTATTACCTCCTACCTAAGGAATTCATTGTCTTCACAGACAACCGAGCCTTGAGTTTCTTGAATAGCCAAGAGAAACTAAGCCACAAACACATGAAGTGGATGGATTCAATACAGGCCTACAAATTTTCAATTAAACATAATAAGGGAGTTGCCAATAAGGTGGAAGATGCTTTGACCCAGAGATCTTTAGTTGTGCAACAAATCCAATTGCAAAGTGTAGGGATAGACTCATTGAAGGACATGTACAAGGATAATTATGATTTCAGAGATATCTATAAGGTATGTTCTAATTTTTTCGAAGAATATCATGTGGAATATGCAGATTATTTGATCCAAAATGGTTTGTTGTTCAAAGGACATCAATTGTGCATCCCAAAGTGTTCCATGAGAGAGAACATCATTAGGGAGAAGCATGCAGGAAGCATGGGAGGACATTTTGGATTGGACAAGACCTTGGAACAGGTGAGAAGGTTTTACCATTGGCCCAAGCTTCAAACTAAAGTGAGAAAGATTATGGAGACATGTACTATTTGTCAGAAGGCCAAGGGTGTATCTACAAATGCAAGGTTATACCAACCACTACATATTCCTACAAGGCCTTGGGAGAGTTGCAGCATGGATTTTGTGATGGGTTTGCCTAGAACACAAAAGGGGTATGACATCATCTATGTTGTAGTGGATAGGTTCAGTAAGATGGCTCACTTTATCCCTTGTAAGAGCACCAATGATGCATCATCCATTGCCAATTTGTTCTTCATGGAAATTGTGAGGATTCATGGTTTACCTCAAACCATACTATTAGACAAAGATGTGAAGTTTGTCAGTCACTTTTGGAGAACCTTTTGGAAAAGGTTAGGGACAAATTTGAGTTTTAGCTCGGCCCATCATCCACAAATGGATGGTCAAATAGAGGTTGTCAACAAGTCCCTTGGAAATATACTTAGATTTCTGACAAAGCAATATGGAGACAAGTGGGATTCAGTCCTACCACAGGCAGAGTTTGCTTTCAATGACTCAGTCAATAGAAGCACAGGGAAAAGCCCCTTTTAGATTGTGTATGGAAAAAGTCCAAGAGGCATCTTGGAACTCAGAGATCTTCCATCAGATACTCCAGTCAGTGCTCATGGTGAAGAATTTGTAGAGAGCATGAAGGAGATACATGATTCAGTCAGGTTGGAACTTGAGAAAAGTGCAGAGAAGTATAAGCAAGCCAAAGACAAGCATAGGAGAGATGTGCAGTTGCAAGTCAGAGACTTGGTGTGGGCACACTTGAAGAAGGAAATATTACCTAAGGGAAAGCACTCTAAGTTGCTCATGAAGAAGATTGGACCCTGTCTGATCTTGAAGAAGCATGGATTGAATGCATATGAGATTGAGTTGCCCTTTCATCTTGGTATCTCTCCCATATTCAATATTTGTGATCTAACCCCTTAAAAAGGTGATGTTAATGTAGGATTAGCTATGCAGGTGGAAGAACTTGAAGAGGATGTTGCAGGGATCCCCCCTCATGAACCAAGAAAACTTGAGAAGATCTTAGACACAAAGGTCATCAAGAGGACCAGGAAGAATGTCTATAAGAAGTACTTGGTGAAATGGAAAGGAAGTCCTGAGGAAGAATCATTATGGATGGATGAAATAGAGATTTAGAAGCATGGTTCAACATTGCAGGACCTCATCTCAAGAGGACTTGAGATCAGTGCACCCCGGGAGTATGGTGCAGGAGCACCCTCAAACTCATTAATGAAAGATTAATGGGAAGGGTTAGGATACCAATTGGATCTTGAATCCAATGATGTAATACATTCCTATTTTGTAAGGCAAGGTGACAATAGGTAGTTTTATAAACCTAGTTGTTTATCTTAGCCGGTTGTTGGACAATTTGTTTAGGAAGGGCTAGAATAGCTAGTAAGATAGTTTTTGTTTGCGATGTTGATAGGAGTAAGTTCAAAGATTGCTCTCTTGGACTTAGATACTTTGATTTCTATAGAAGACTCACCTAAGATTTCATTTCTTTATGGAACGTACGAAGGGAGTTATCACATTTTTACTGAGATAGAGGTGAAACCGACAGGTTTTGAAAATATTGTCAAAGCTGTAATGTGCAACTTTTGAAAAGTTGTCATTTTTGAATCTCAACGGTTATAAACCATCTCAGTTGGTTGGAACCAATTGAGGAATGTATAAAAACTTTGATCCAAGAGAGTTGGAAGAAGTTGGAAGATTTGTAGAATTTTTGATAATTGTTTTTAATAAAACCATTCGTTGTTTTCCTGAGAAATCGACTGTGTTTTGAATTGTGAAGATCTGTACGATCACACATGTGCCATTAATTGAATGTGGAAGTTATTCATGTATCTTATGAGTGAATTTCAAGTGATTTTAAGTTTTGAATCGATCAGGATTAAAGGCTATCACATTTTGTGTGTTCGCTAGTTGCAGGAAGACCCGACGTAGGGTTTCGAAACAAAAATCCTCTTTCCAGGTGACTCCACCATGGGAAAATTTTGAAACTTGGTGGAAGGAAAGTAGGGAGGATGTACCATAATATTCTTGAGTTCTTATACTAGGAGATCAATGGAGAAAGGAGGAATGATTAAACCCTTTGGACAGGCATCTCTATGTGACTGTCCAGAATTGCGGGTTTGAATGCACAACTCGACCCAGAGATGGAATGGAGATCTAAATTATTAGATTTAGTTGTTTTATACAATCCTAAAGATGTTCCAATAGTTTATATTGGAAGGTGGAAAATATCTTGAACACTTCTTTTGTTAATTTGGCCTATTAGCCTTATTAGGTCTAGGAGAGATTTGTGGACAGTCAGAGTTTGGAGATTGGTCAAGGGTCCAAACTTGGTGTGTACTATTGATAGGTTGATTAAAACCTTGGAGGGTGGTTAAGACCTAGATTTGTAGAGTTCCAAATAGGTTTCCCTTAAGAATTCATACTTTCTCCTTGTAGCCCTATAGTGGGATTTGGTGTTTATGTTGTGTTTCGAAGTTGCTAAGTGGAGGATTGGTATTCCATATCATTTGAAATTTATATTGAGCCTTGAATAAACCCTGGTGTAAGAGATTGGGTTGAAGAACTGATCTTAATTGTGGGTTTTGGGAACTCTGTGTCAGAGCCCTAGTTTGTATGGGAATTGAGGGTATCAAGGGCCTCTAAGTGTCTATTTTGAGTATAGATTGGGGCTCTACTCCAGAGAGAGAGAGAGAGAGAGAGATGATCACTAGCATAGTAAGGTATTGCCTTACTACGGATCATGCAAAAAGAAAGCACTGTTGTAAAAGATGGAAATGATATTCTGGCAAGGTGTGTTATTCTAGTCAACCCATCGAAGAAAAGTGGATTAGTCCATAAGGAAATCATTGTCTCCATTAAGGGATCCAAAAAAGGAGATCAATCCTAAGGAAAGCATTGTCTCCAAAGGGATCTAGGAAAGAAGGATCATTCTAAGAATTCATTTAATAATGCATAGAGACATGATAATGTAAAGATAAACATGAGGAGAAGCATTGTTTCCTTATCCATCTTCACAAGAGATCACTTTGAATCATTGTGTGTTTGTGTGTGTGTGCAAATGTGAATTAAGGAGTAGAGTGTGTTTACCCTCGTGGGGTAACAGACAGATACACAACTAGATTCTCAAATACGTAGCATAGACGACAATAAGTTGTTTCATTCATAAACATAAGAGCTTATACATTTCATTCGTGTCCACAACATAGGAACAAGTGTGTACATATAATCCCCGAAGGGTCACGACCAATCATCACGTCGTAACGGTCTCGATTACTAACTGCTGAGATTAACCTAACATAACATAACTTTATTACACCCATACATTCATTTATGCTGACAACATCATCCCCCCCAAAAAACAAGTCATCTCCGACGACTTGCAATAAAATGGAGATAATGTCCAGTACAGAAAAGAAACAAAAAGCAGCTAAGTAGAAGTAGAAGGGGGCATCCCTGGAACCGATGGTTGGGACGCTGACGATGTAGCCCGCTGCCTCAACTGGTAGACCTACTACGTATGGATAGATAGGTCCACCTGGAGCTATGAGTTCACTTCCACTACCTCCTTCAACATCAAAACAGCCTCCTGACACTCTGCCTCTGTCACAGCCTTGGCAGCATTGGCTGCCTCCCACTCTGCCAACAATTGTGCCCGCTCCTCCTGCCAGGCACGCCACTCCTCTTCCCAAGCATGACACTCTGCTGCTAGCTTAGCGGCCATCTCCTCCTGAGCTCTCTCTGCAGCCTCCCGAGCCCTCTCCTGAGCAGCTCCTTCATCCCGTGCCGTGAGGATGGTCTGCACCAATTTCTGACCACAAAGTTGAGCACAAAAGGTTGTACACCCACGATGACTTGCTGTGCCATCAACATGCCAAGGGGTTTAATCCCATGCTAATCGGCACCTAACAGATTAAATGTAGGTGGCCACAGAGTGGGCTTTCCTAGCTTTTTCCATGTGTCCTCCAGGAGGACGTTTACCCCGGAACCGTCGTCTACTATAGTGTCTGTGAGGATGGTGCCTAGAATGCCCATCTCCACCACGACTGGATGTCTTCCATTGTTAAGGGTAAGCACAACTGGATGTGTTGCAGAGCTTCCTGGTATGGAAGCATCCGTGTGTCTCGGTTTAGGTTTATCAACCTTTGTACCCAACAGCACTGTCCCCAATTGAGGCATGGTGTGTAGGAGGTCCTCCAGTTTCACAGGTACCTCTAGTTGAAGCATCTATCGTATGATATTCCTCTCCGCGTCTGTGCAGTAAGGTCCAGATGACTCGTGTGTCTCTCCCCGTTGGGCTTTCATGGCCCTTTCTATTTCCTCCCTTGCTTCCACCATTCTCTGCTTCTCCATATGGGGATGGGGGTATCGGGCTTCCTTTGCTTGCCCTCAGGTAAGAGCAAGGATGGCTTCTTTAACCTGTGTGTTGCCTTCGATATCAATCAGATTGGCCCCTACGCCAGACTTTGAACAATCGACATCTTCATGGTCACCGGGGCCACACCACCGACATAACTTTTGGGGGGCATCATTATTATTACACTCTCATGCGTAATGACCCCATTGGTTGCAAGCCCTACATTGAATCATTGGGCATCCCTTCACATCATATTGGACCCTACTTTGGGTGGAATTATTATTATTCCCCCGTCTGCCTCGTTGGTTTCCTCGGTAGCCTCCTGAAGATGCATTATTGTTTGAATCCGATGTGGAAGGTTGCTCTTGTGCAAAGAGCACTTGCTGGTTACGTGCCTTCAGATTGTATGGGCATTCCTTCGTAGAATGTCCCATGATCTGGCAGATGTCACAGAATGCCTTCTTGGGACAAGCACCCTTCGTGTGGCCGTTCTCCTTACAATCCGTGCACCACAGCTCATCATCCTTGCTTGTGTTCCCCTTCATTGACTTGAATTCTTTTAACATCCATTCCATATCCTTCTAAAGGGCCGTGACTTTCTTCTTCGGCAACTCGTCGCTGCTACTCTCTTCTTCCGACGTATCGTCTTCAGAGGATGACGAAGATCTATTCTTCTTTTTTTTGGCCATCTTATTTTCGCTTTCCAGGTCCATGGCCTGGTTGTATGCATTATCGTAGGATGTCGGAGGCATAATTTTCATCTTTCATCATAATTTAGGGTTCAGGCCTTTGACAAACCACCTCTTCTTTAGGCCATTAGCCGGTTGGCTTTCCATCTTTCCAACTAATTCCTTAAGTTGGCAGCCATACGCCCGTACGGTCTCCTTCTTACCTTGCTTTGTTCTGTAGATTTTGGAGACTATCTCGTTATCATCTCAGAGAAGCCAAAATTCCTTCTCGAATGCTTTCTTTAGTTCATCCCACGTAGTTACCTTGGTTTTATCCAAGTCTGAATACCAGTCAATAGCCACTCCTCTTAGTGTGGCGGGGAACTGCTTCATCCATTCATCCTAGTCAGTCACCCCATTGGCTGACCAGATGGTTTCGCATGTACAACAATGCCATACTGGGTCATCCTTTCCATCATCATGAAACTTTGGCAACTTTTCTTTATGAGTCACCATAGGTGGTTGGGTTGTGTGTACGGTATTTACTGGTGGCACTTGTGCCTGTGTCACCGGTGGAATTGTGTTATGTGGAGTCGTGGGCTCCAACGGAGGGTTCCCATGTGTCTCCGCTCTGTCAACGTCACCCTCAGCCGTACATCTCCCTTCATGATCACGGTCTTCCATACGTGGTGTACAGACCTAGTCTTCAAACCGGTTTCGTTCTTCCTGGAGGAAGGTCTTCAACGCTCGTGTTTCCTCGATTAATTCTTCACTACTCCGCACCCTTTGATGTTCCGGTGAAATAAACTGTTCCAATTCGGCTTCTGCACCTTCCGTGCCACTTCCGAGGTCCCCTTCGGGCAACCCTCCGACAAGCTGGTCCTTGGCAAGTTGCCTGAGCCTACACCGACATTCACGTTGTTGCACGAATATCAAAGCCTTCTGTGCGGCTTCCCCTTCATCATCTATCACTTTCTTATTTCGATCTTTATTTAAATTATTGGGCATCAAGACAGACTATACACATTGCTCAAAAAAAAAGAACACTTATTTTTTATTAATTCATGTTGCTTTACAACATTCTCAATTGAACTACAATTGAATTTTTGTGTTCCGTTCCCCTTCGTCTCAAACTTCAAGAACTTTACTATTTTTCATTTCCCTCCTCCCGACGGTGACGAAGATGCTCTTGGGCGTGGAATGCACGGAGGATCTCCTGGCGGCGGTCCTCACGGTCAATTTCCTCTTGCCGAATACATCGTGCAAGTGCTGCTTGTGCCAGCAACTGTGGAAGTTGGTTCAACAACCGATTCGCTGCAGGGTTCGCCCCAATTGCGTCCCACACTATGCCTACAGGGACGTCTCCATTCGTTGCCTCCATTCAGACGTGAATTTCAAGGGCTACTTGAAACAAAATTTGAAAGTCACGTGCCAGATTATCCTCTCCGTCGTACAACTCAGTACGGGCTTCCTCGGCTTCTAGGTTTATCGCACTAACGGGTAAGCCCATTATGCCTACTCGCCATCTGGGTATGTCTAGGCAACGGCGCCAGATGTTTACCCTCATGGGGTAACAGATAGATACACAACTAGATACTCAAATACATAGCATAGATGACAATAAGTTGTTTCATTCATAAACATAAGAGCTTGTACATTTCATTCGTGTCCACAACATAGGAACAAGTGTGTACATATAATCCCCGAAGGGTCACGACCAATCATCGCATCGTAACGGTCTCGGTTACTAACTGCCGAGATTAACCTAACATAACATAACTTTATTACACCCATACATTCATTTATGTCGACAACAGAGTGTATTCCCTCATGTTAAAGCGATTGCAAATGCCTTAACATGAACAATGAATTTAATGGAGTATACATCCATACAAAAGAGATGTTTCCACTATGAGATGGCCCCAAACAAGGACAAATAAAGGGAAATAAATATGAGACAAAAGATAGAATGAAATATATCTACTAATTTTGGGGTTAGTATGATCATATGATAACTCATGTATATCAAAAAGAATTTTCATCATTCCCCAAAGCTAGTAGAACTACAAGATCAATGTAATAATGTCACATAAGAGATATAAAGAAGAGTCTTTTTGAGCTGACATTATGGAGACCAAAAAGAATAAGTAGCTACCATTTTATGTCATCCCTAATCAGAGAATACAAAATCACATTTATGAACAATAGCACATGCACGACATAACATGTATACAACATATAGAATAAATGAGATACAAATAGAGGAATATCACAAGTCAATTCCTTTATCACCTCTCACCAATAGAGAAACAAGGGTTTTAAAGAAATCTAAAGAAAACATATAACAAGAAACACATCATGAGGGAAACAAAACACAATAGGTAAACACACAAAATAATCCACCGTACAAGAGAAGGTTGATCAAGCATATCGCCTACCACCCCTCCTCCCACCTTGGTCTGTATTATTTAGGGAAGGTGGGAAACATGAAAGAGGATCATAATCAAGCACAACAGATGGAACAATATCCAATTCCAAATAAGAATCATGCTCTAAGGATGAATCACTTTGTTTGTCACTAGTATTAAGAGATAATTATTTTGCAAATCTTGCAGGTAAATTATGGTTAACATCAATAAGCTCATACATATCAGTAAAATCACTAGCATGAACATCATAATTTTCATTAAGAACATTAAAATCATCATCATCAAGAGTATTTTATACATCTAGATTAATCAAGATAGGATCTCTAGTCTGAATAGAATCATCATGTTTGTTCAATTTCATCTTTTTCAAATTAACTTACTCCCTTCCAGGCTATGCATAGGTTGGTCAAAGAGAATCAAAGCATAAATAGGTATCTTAGGGGAAGAAATAGTTTGGGAAGCACGTTCACGAGCTCTAGTATGATGTTTACCACAATGGTCATGAGCACAACAATTATGTTTAATTTTGTTTAAAATTTGGTTGGTATAGGATCAATCAACATCAAGTCATCTTCTTTAGGGAGAAGAACAAAAGGCACCACACTAGGTTGAGAGATAGTATCTATAGAATGTTTATATGATATAGTGGGTAGGATAGAAGCATAAATATGAGGCATGGAAGGTACAAGAAGAAGTCTAGGTCTAGTAAAGGGAGATGGAATAACCTTAGGTTCGCTAAGCTCACAAATCTTTTGGATTTAAAATTTTTGATAGGATAAGAATAAATTGTCTTTACGAGGTTGAACTGGATAAGGCATGGAAGGCCAAAAGAATTCAAGGTCAAAGTTCCCTCAATTCACTAAAGGTTTATAAAGACTATGATTAATCATGATGATTTATCCATTATGGGGAAATTTCAAACAATTATGGACAAGAGAGATTATAGATTTCATGGAAGTGGACCAAGGAAGACCAAGTTTAACTTGAAACTAATTGAAAGTTGGGATGATAATGAAGGTGACATCCAAGGTTTTACCACCAACTTCTATGGGAAAAGTATTGGAGCCATGGGTAGGATAAGTAAAACCATTGAAAGTTTTGTTCATCACATCAGATTTTTCGTATAAATCTTGTTGCAGTTGTCTAGTGTATATATGTTCTTCATTTGTAATATTCACCATGCAAGTAGAATCTATTGGCAAGTTGAATTTTCTAGTATATATGACTAAGATTTATGTTTTCATTATGGCAAAAAAATCATATGAAGTTTTGGAGTCAGCGCACTAACTTGGAAGATCAGAATTTGGCTAAGTATGGAAGACAGAGAAAACAGAGAAGCACCTGATGATCAGAGCATCAACGCACGTGTTTATGATTCAGTTTTCGTATGCACCCTTGGATATAAGATTTTGAGTATGTTACTATGCTAATTCTAAGAACACATGGTCAGATATGACAACATGAAGAAGTTACAAGAAGTCTAAGTGACATAGTCAGTAAGCGACAAAATAGAATAGAGCATGGAGCCAACATATAGTATTTTGATTAGCATATATCATTTTGTTTTGTAAAGGTTATTCACCTATTGTAATTATGCTATAAACATGTTAATATCATTGTATGTAAACACACTTGAGCCAATTAACTTGGAAGCATTATATGTGTTAAGTTATAGGCTGACCTAGTAGTTAGTTGTGGTTGCGTCTATTCAGCATGTATATATGTGACATGCACTTTTGTATTTGATTATGAAATGGCATATAGAGAAAAGAAGAAGTATTAGAAATATGTATTAGAGTAGTAAGAATGATATAGAGCTTTACAAGAGGTTAAAGCATCAATGCACAAAAGGAACTAATTAGACAATAGTGTCAAAGTAGTAGTTCATCTTGCAAATATAGTGTGAATCTGATAACCAGGAGGTTGTAGCCTTCTTCATTAAGCAGTGAGCCATCCACCCCTAACAGGGTTTGTTACTTTAAGACTCCTAATAGGGTCTGACCTTTGACCAGGTCATTGTACTCAACATTGTAATGACTGCTCCTAATAGGGAAAAGGAACATTAACAGGTTCATAATACAAAGTACAATTATTCGTGGGTACTAATTCCCACCAAGGTTTCCCTATAAACATATCTTGTGTTATGTGTTATGTTTGAATACTTCATTTGCTTTACTATTCATTTCAGTATTTACGTAATTGAGCTAAGTTTCAAGTATCATAAATTAATTACAGAACACTGATTCAACCCCCCCCCCCCCCTCTCAGTGTTCCCATTCCTAACAATTAGTATCAGAGCTTTGGTCTTCTAAAGATAAGTTTAACCACTTGAGGAGATCATGGTTTTGAAAGAATTAAAACATCTGAAGAAGAATCTTGGAGCAACTCTTGAAGATCTTGATAGATCTAAAAAAGAAATAGAAGAACTGAAATTGAAGGTCAGTGGTTCACAAGTATTCATCAAGAAACTGTGAAAAGATTTGAAAGATTGTTCAACAAATTATTTGGGAAAAATGGTCAAAAAGCTAAATGAAAAAACACATCTCTGAAAGATAAGATTGAAGATTTGGATGAAAAGCTAACTAACAATCAGGAAGCCTATGAAGAACAAATCAAAGAAAATAAATAGTTGGATGAAGAACTTAGGCAAGCAAACATGAAAATATTGGAGTTAGAAAACATCAAGAAAAAGATGGAATCTGAGCTGACAGAAGCAAGGAACCATATTGAAAAATTGCACACAAGTTATGATCTAATAGAGTCACAGTTGTATGCATAGAAGATTAAAGGAGATACCAGTGGTATTGGATTCAATGAAGCACAAAATCAAATCAATGTTATGCGAGAAAGAATGAAAGCACCAGAAGAATCTACAGAAGCTAAGAAGACTGGAAATCATACTGAAGCTAAAGCAGAACCATCTAAAGATGAACACAAGCAATTAAACTGAACTTGTTATGCCTATAACAAGCATGGACATATAGCAAGAGATTATAAAGAGGTAAGACCTTTGAATGGTTATTATCATTCATGCAATAAATTTGGTCATAGAGCTATGAATTGTAGATCAAATCAAAGAAGTCAGACACAACACAATCAGAGAAATCAACCTCAGCAAAGTGTTAGAAGTCCTCTAAAAATTACATGTCAAATATGCAATTACAATGGTCACACAACTAGACAATGCAGTATGGTAACTCACATCAATGCGCTAAAGAATATAAGGCCTCCAGTCATTTGTTACTCTTGTAACAAGGTTGGACACATCTCAAAGTTTTGCACATCACAAGCACAAAGACAAGAAAGACCTGATAAGTCTCAAGGATCAATATTGGATGAATTTGGAGAAGTCAAGTTTGTGAAAGCTATAGAAGATACGAGCAAGATTTGGATGGAAGTAAAGAAAGCTAATGTCAGTGCCATAGTAGTAGATGCATCCTCAGTGGATGTACCTTCTACTTCTGGATAAATGAACCTCATGGTCATAGAGGAAGCTATATAAGCTCTAGACCCCTGCACAGATGGTATACTCACCCTTAGAGTATGCACCTTTGGTTTTAGTTATTTGGTTGCTAGTTGATGTTGTATGCAAGATCACACAGCTTGATTAACAGCTGGAACATTGATTGGAATTCACTGATCGCAACCTGTGTTTACGCGACAAGCATTAATTAATGAAAAATGATTTATAAGTCATCAGAGATCTATTATCTTCACTTTTGCATTCAAGATCAAGCCTTTGGAGAGTATAGGAGATCATAGTAGCTAGTGTTGAAAGATTGAAATTGTTTTCATCAGTGGAAAGGAGTTAAATTATTGCAGAACCCTTGTTCGGATGGGATGTTTCAAAAATCCTTTGAAACCCTATTTTGAGCATTGAATCAAGTAAGTAATGGACACTCTAGTTGTATTTGATGTTACAAAGAGGAAGAGATATGTATTCAAGAAGCATCCATTTAAATCAGTGTTAGATGACCTAGAAGGAGCATTCTCTAGAACTCCGATGGGAGTTATGCATGTAGAAGACATTCACGCTTACATTTATTGTAAGAAGGAACCTATAGGAATAAACAGGATAAGGTCGCACATAGAGACAATGGTTAATCTAGACATGACATTCAAGGATGAATTTTCACACTTCACAAATCACCCAATACTTGAATTTGTGACTGCGAATGAATTCTATGAGTCATAATGGATCAAGATCCTTCTTAGCAGAATTCATGATGATCTATTTTGGATTGGAGAAGTTCTTGTTTTCATAACCACATATCTCATTTATGAGATGACTGGACTTTTCAGGACTAGCGCCATTCTTCCTACTAGTAAAGATGTCATGAAACAAGTTGAGTAGGCTTGTAAGTCTTGGAGTGACAAGCACGGCATGACAATTGACCCTATAGAGGAAAAGGATATCAAATTAATGGCTATGATCCTTGGATACAAGTTTCAGCATGCTAACAAAGTGAACAGTGTAGTGAACAATGTATCCGCGGAACAATTCTGGCAGCTATAAGGATTGTGAGAGAGAATGAAGAGTTTAATCTCTGTGAAATCCTACACGCATAGTTGTTAGACAACATTAGAGCCATAAAGCATGACAAAATAAAAGTGTATAGATTTGGTTCACTAATCATCTACATGTACTTTCACATTGTCGATAAAGTCTCTGATCTTTATCTTGACAAGAGCCTACCTACATTGCCTCAAATCTCATTTAAGGCAACATCAGAGAGTACCTTGAAGGATTTAATGGATCTTGAAATCAAAAAATTCAAAATCAAGATGCAAAGAAGGTACAAGATACCTAAAAGGATTATGGAGAAGTATAAAGATACTATATGCTTCATGGTGGAAATTGATATCACATGCATGGAAGCAGTTGAGCGTAGGACAAAGTGGATTCATCCACTTAGATATGAAGTAGAGGAACACATTTTGGAAGCCTATGCACAAGTCCTCCTATCAGTTCCTAAGGATCCCAATGAACCTAGATGGGGAACTTATGAAGAGAAGAGAAGACAAGTAGACTCTGTCTTATACAGCGCTGTGACAAAGAGAAAAGCATCAAGGATTACTTCAGACATTCTAAAAGTTCATGGTGTCACCCAAGAAGAATTGGAAAAATCAAGGGAAGCCAATATTGCCATGAAACTTGAAAGTGCACCCTCATCTGAAGTAAAAATAGAGAAATCTGATGATCCGAAGGAAAAGAAGAAAAAGACTGATGATAGCACCTATGCGCCCACAACCATGATTGATCTAGAGTCCACTCCACCTCCTGAACCAAGTAAGATGCCTAAAAGGAAGAAACAGACCGACGCAAGCCACCCATCCTGAAGGACAACTAGAAGCAAAGGGGAAAACACTCAAGCACCTCTTGAGGTAGGATTCAGACCGAATCTGCAAGTCTTGAGAACTAGAGTAGTTGA
Organism: Chamaecyparis obtusa; assembly: GCA_027943335.1. Classification (NCBI taxonomy): domain Eukaryota; kingdom Viridiplantae; phylum Streptophyta; class Pinopsida; order Cupressales; family Cupressaceae; genus Chamaecyparis; species Chamaecyparis obtusa. Next base: position 825,140 of record BSBK01000204.1, read on the forward strand.
TGAAGGATAGATCAAATAGAAAAGTTTTATGACAAGTATCATGAGATTGACAAATCAAAGATTCATTCTATGATTATCATGCACATGATTAAGTTCAAAAAGATAGCTTTGGAACTTAACACAGTCATTCCTGATAATGTATGGAATGTTTTGGATTCTTTGAAGAGACAAGCCATAGAAGAGGATTTTAGGATAAGAGAAAAGACACCAGATGAAAACCTTCTTGTCTATTCACTGGAAGAGAAAATATTATTGCTAGATTTGGTAAAGCCACATCTAAGAACCAAAACTAGAACTCTGCAGATAATGAACAAAGAGTATGAGTTAGTTGCGAAGGAAATAGAGAAGGCATTTGAGAAAGTATTTTTGGATAAACACATGTATCCACCTTTTGTGTCTACAACCCAAGCTCCCTCTGAGCAAGCAAAGGAATCAGAGATCCCTAATGCACCTATGACAGGTCCACAGGAGTCTACGCCCATGCCTGAAGCTAAGGATGAAACAATTGTGATTGATAATGTTGAAATCACCATGGTGGCAATAGATAATGAGCTGGATAAGTTTAAAGAAACTTTTGTTAGTATAGAAGAAGCTAAGATCCTATGTGGTGAAGACACATCTATGCAACAAGAAGTACAAATTGAAGACTTAACATGACAAAATTAAGAGAAAGAAGATGAACCTAAAGAAGAGCCCTCTACTGAAATTTTAGTGAAGGTAAAGAGTGAGATTATGGATAGCACACTCCTTACTCATAAGTCCTCAATTTCATTGTTGTCAAGTTTGACCCCTGATACAACCAATTTAGACTCATGGGGAGAAGAAGATCTAATGAAAATAAGTGTGTTAGCTATGGAAAAAGAAAAAGAGAAACAAGTAATGAGAAATCCATTATTTGTAGAATCAATTAGCATACTAAATAGTTTACCACTTGAGGATAATAAAGTGATAAGTTTTCATTCAGTGAATGATGTTAGCAGCATCCTATCAAGCTTCAAAGAAAATTTATCAAGTCTAGAAGAATCAGCATCAAGAATTGTAGAAGAGAAATATATCTAGAAAAGGCTGAATGAATTGATAGGAAACTTCTCACTTGACCTTAATTCTCTAAAGGTTGGTCAAGCTATGTTGAAGGAGTTAGTGGAAAAAGGAAGGAAAATAATTGCTGACTGCATGAACAAAGACAAACTCACCTCAGACCTATCTAAGAAGATTTAGGAAGTAGAATCTCTGATGGCAGTAGTAATAAAATTAGTGGTAGATCCATCCCAAGATATAAACATGTGCAATAATGTCTATTAAGGTCAAATAGACAAAATCAAGAAGGTAGAAAAAGAGATAGCAAAGTTAAGGGCCAGACAAGCACAATTGAGAAATGCACTTGCGCCCTCATTGGATGTATTAAATCAGAACATAAAGCATATAAATGTTACTATTGTAACATATGATCAAGGTCCCTGTAAAGATTTAGAAAAGATGGAGAAGCTAACCTATGCATTATGCGCCCATCTATAGACAATTGATGCACTCAAAGTTTTCTAGCAGCAAGAAATCAAGAACCTTCAGATTGCATACCTGGATGTACTTTCTATGTAAGTACATATTTTTTCCTTTTTGAGCACCTTTTTCATTAATGTCAAAGGGGGAGTAGTGTATAATATATAAAGGAGATAGTAGTGTATAGAGAAGAAGAAGTTGATGTACAGTTTGTTAGCAAGTTTTGTGTATAGGTTAGGTTTAGTAACTTCGCCACATTCCTTTGTTGCCATTAATGAAAAAGGGGGAGATTGTTGGAAAGTTGAATTTACTAGTATATATGACTAATATTTATGTTTTCATTATGGAAACAAAGTCATATGAAGTTTTGGAGTCATCGCACTAACTTGGAAGATCAGAATTTGGCTAAGTATGGAAGACAAAGCAGACAGAGAAGCACCTGATGATCAAAGCATCGACGTATGTGTGTATGATCAAGTTTTGGTATGCACCCTTGGATATAATATTTTGAGTATGTTACTATGCTAAGTATAAGAATGCATGGTCAAATATTATAGCATGAAGAAGTTACAACAAGTCTAAGTGACACAATCAGTAAGCGGTAGAACATAACAGAGCATGGAGCCGACATATAGTATTTTGATTAGCATATATAATTTTGTTTTGTAAAGGCTATGCACCTATTGTAATTGTGTTATAAACATGTTAATATCATTGTATGTAAACATGCTTGAGCCAATTAACTTGGAAGCGTTGTATGTGTTAAGTTATAGGCCGACCTAGTAGTTAGTTTTGGTTGCGTCTATTCAGCATGTATATATGTGACATGCGTTTGTGTATTTGAGTATGAAATGACATATAGAGAAGAGCATAAGTATGTGAAATATGTATTAGATTAGTAAGAATGATATAGAGCTTTACAATAGGTTAAAGCATTAGTGCACAAAAGAAACTGATCAAACAACAATGTCAAAGTAGTAGTTCACCTTGTAGATATAGTGTGTATCTGATAACCAAGAGGTTGTAGCCTTCTTCATTGAGCAGTGAGCTCGGGTAGTGAGTCATCCACCCCTAACAGGGTCTGACCTTTGACCAGTTCATTCTACTCAGCATTATAATGACTTCTCCTAATAGAGCAAAGGAACATTAACAGGTTCATAATACAAAGTACAATTATTCGTGGGTACTAATTCCCACCGGGGTTTTCCTCTGGCCAAGGTTTCCCTGTAAACATATCTTGTGTTATGTGTTATGGTTGAATACTTCATTTTCTTTACTATTCATTTCAATATTTAAGTAATTGAGTTAAGTTTCAAGTATCATAAATTAATTATAGAACACTGATTCACCCCCCCCCCCCCTCTTAGTGTTCCCATTCCTAACAGAATCCATAAGGATACTACGAGAAAGAAGACCATTAAATTTTGCTACAATGTAAAGAGGGGCATCATGTGCTTTAATTATCTTTTTATGATCAAATGTAATGCAAAATTTAGGTTCAGGTTAGGGTTCAAGTTCATATTGGTCAATAAGGTTGACAAAATTATTGGCTTCTGTACACTCAATGTCATACTCAACATGGGCGAATGAAGAAGGTAAAGAATGAGTAGACTCAATAGTATTGGTTGAATGGGAAGGCAAATGGTTGGTGTAGATTTGCAAGTTTTGGTTGGGAGGTGAAACAAACTTGTTTCCTTGATCATTAACACTCTCAACAAATGTAGCATTAGAATCAATGAGGTATTGAATAACATATTTCAAATGAAAACACTTCTCAATATCATGGCTAGGTTGACGATGGTATTGAAAAAAATATTTTTGATCAAAGGATTTATGCAAAGGTTTGGATGTGTCAATTGGTTTAATGGGAGGACGTTTTAAGAAATTAGCATTAATAAACTTCAACATCACATTATGCAAATATTTAGAAATAGGTATAAAACTATGCGAAGATCTAAAAATAGATGACAAAAGAGCCATACCTTTGGATGTTGTTGCCACTTGGTCATCAATATTTTTTGATTAATTGTTAATCTTGATGAAGCCTTTAGGTTTTTAAAACTTTTGAAAATACTGGGATGCAACATCACTCTTGTCAACTAGAGCCATTGGAGGGGTGCTCTCAAATTGACTCACTTGAAGCTGATAATTGTGAAGCATTGCATACAATTGAGTAAAGGAAGAGAATTCATAAAGCAATATATTATCTCTAATATATTTTTATAAATTAGCAATGAAAATATGTTTCACATCAATATTAGACACACGATAAGAAATTTGGACATGCAAATGCTTAAATATACCAATGAAATCAAACACTTTTTTAACACCAAGTGTTTGTAATGCATCAAATCAATCAAATAAATCTTAGGACCAATATTTTTTTTAAATTGTTGAATGAGAGCATCAGCGATTTATTGAAAGGATTCTATGGAATCAGTAGGCAAAGAACAATACCATTGCAAGGCTTTATATCTCCAAAGATTCTAGTAAATAATTTAGCCATGAATATGATCATGAGAAAAATCACTACACAATGTTTGAAAGGTTTTAACATGAGTCAACATATCACCTTTACCATTTTAAGTTTCTAAATGAGGTATTCCCATGTATTGAGGGATAACAACATAGATGATGTCTAAGGACAATAGACTATCAATGTCACGTGTAAGAATGTTGAATTTGGATTGAGTCTAGAAAGTAATTTGTTGTTGCAAAGATGACACAGATTGAGCCAAGCTATTGATAGGGATCCAGTTGAAAGAGTGGTAGTAGGTATGTGTGAAATGTTTGGACAATTGTGGGAAATGGAAGGAATGATGAAATATGAAAATGAAGCATTGTTGTAGGTAGGCATAGATGGACGTTGTGAAACACATGGAAAATTGAAGGAGGAGGAACAATAGGATTAGGAATGCCAACATGTGTATGATTAATATTTTAAATGGATGTGGTTCTGAGAGGTAGAGCATAAGTTGGGACACTAGGTATTGAGGTAGGAATAGGAATGGTAGTCTCAACACTAGTGGGAGGTGGAGTGAAACCAATCTCTTGGGCACAATCTCTAATAGGTTTTACATTGCTACCAATAAGATGAGAGATAGTATGCAAGACATTAACACCGTATTCATCATTGTGAATTAAATTTCTCAAACTCTCAACTAAGGGGATGGCCTTGGGATTTGTGTTTTCTTATCCAAACCATTGCTCAATTTTTTCAGTCATGGGAAATCTTTTGCACTTGTATAGGAGGAGCTCTAAGCACTAAATGAGACAATGTTCCTTAATTGAATATGTAAATTGAGAAATGGGGAGAGGGAAAATGAATATGATGATGCAATATAGAAGGCTAAATAGGAAAATATAGACAAATTAGGAAAATACAAATTGATAGATAACTGTCAAAAACTTGAAATGACTTTAAACGAGATCCAGACTACATAACTAACCTGTGGTATAAATTTGGGCAGAAAATGCAAGGAACAAAATGTTAAAAATGTTTTGTTTCTAGGTAAAAAAATGTTTTCCATTATGTTCCCAATGTTTTTGGCTTAAAATTGTAGTTAGTCCTTTAGATCCTGATCTGCTTGCAAAAGTTTTGATAGTTGTGTCACATGTTCCTGCACATAGAATAACAAGGAAAAAAGTGGTAGAAAGGGGCTTTCCTTGGTCAAACCCCTATTTAGGAGTAAATCTTGAAAATAAATAGAAAGTGCATAATGGAATGTATGTAAGAAGGTAAATGTTTGATTCACCTTGACTATACCTTCACAAATGGATGTAGTAATTGTTCATATTCATGAAGATACTTGATTATTGTTTGAATTGAAGGTCTTGACCTTAGAATGTATAAATAAATCAAGGACTCCCTTAAAAATGCATGGATATATGAATGTCACTCGTAGATCTTTAATGTTGCTATGCTTGATAATCACTCGCTACATGAGTACATTTGACCCATATTTTTTCCCAACATTTTTTGACCAAGCATTAAAATGGTTTTCCTTGGTCGGTTTATAGAAGGAAAAAATTGAATTTTTTTTAAATCCATTCCTATGTTGGTCGGAATTATGACAACCATGACATGTCATCGTAATTACGACCAACATGGGAATATAACTTTTAAAAAATGGATTCATTTTATTTCATTTTGTTATTCCACGCATAAAGCAGAGCTTAAGGAGGGAAGGAGGGCATCTCTCGACACCACCTATAAGTTCTAGCAAACAATATCTTATGTATTCTTGTGTTTTAGTTGATTCTGTAATTTAACAATAAAACCCTTTGCGAATTGTCATTTTATGATCTTCATCCCTATAAGACCTCTATTATGGATATCTTCATCTCACTAATATGCAAAGTCCTACACTGGACATAGCCAAGAGGCATATATAAACCCTATGCCATTGCCATTTTGGTTTGGTAGGAGAAGTCCATGACATCCAAAGATGATCAATGATGAAGCTCGTGATGTAAAAAAAAAACCTACACATTATTCCTCACCCTCTAATAGGAAGGGGTGGTGGTGGTGATGAACTATCTCTTCCCTTGTCAGAATTCTCCTCATCCTTGTGCTCTACATCTTCCTTGGGAGCGACAACATGATTAAAATTTTGATATTAGAATTTTTTCATTTATGAAGGGGGAGTTGGCAGTGGCAATTACAAACCTATATTTAACAAATCTCTCAACTTGGGTGTAAGAATTTAGTAGTGGTGTATCTTGAATGTTATTGATAGGTTTTTTACGAGTTTGATGCACAGGGTAATGGACCCATACCTTCTCATACTGAAACTCTTCATATCTTGTTGTTTTGTAACAACACTCACCTCTTCAAGGCTTCCAAAATCCTTTGAACAATACCCCATTTGCACACACCCAACACTTCTGTATGCACCCTAAAATGGTCGCCTAGACTTTGGGCCCCATTTATTTGATTTATCAATCCTGAATCATTTTGACCAATAATCAATATTTTCAACAATATCAATTTCTTGATCAAATCTTAATTTCGATCATATATTGGATTTTTATCCTATGGGCTAACCATTTATCCTAAGTCTTTATTTGATTAAAAAGAATATTTCCTCCCCTTTTAATTAAATAAAAAGCCCTCACTTTCCTCTTATCCTAAGTTGCACAAATAAAGCATTATTCCTATTTTATAAAAAGGAGAAAAACACTTTTTGTCTCACATGAGGCTCAAAAGTCAACACTTCACTCTCATTGGAAGATGCTTGTGCACATGGATTGCTCCTCTTTCAAGCTCCACCGCCGATTAAGACCTTTTGCCTCTTAATCTCCATGGTCCATTTCACCTCATTTCTTATAAAAGGAGAGCTCTTTCCTTCTTTTGCATATCCATATTTTATGCTATTGTTATGCTGCAGGTTTTGGAGCTCTCTTTGAAGACACTCAAGCTTTGAAGCCTTGACATTTTAGTTGCATTTCATAATAGTTTTGCTTTCATAGTTACCTTCATGGCATCATAGATTAGATTTCCTTTCATGCAATAGACTAGATCTCACATAGCTTAATTAGGGGCTTGGAATCTATTGTACTTCTTTTCATAGTTTAGTTTGCACTTCATTTGATAGATTAGTCTTGCACATTCATACTAGTTGCATTTGCATTTCATTTCCATTTAGATTCTTAGAGATATTGGCATTGTTGCCCTTGTCTTCACTTGAATCTCTCATTGTATGGTTGACTAGCAAGGTCACTTTCTTATAGCTCTAGCTGAGAGCAAAACTCATAGTCCCTTGCAACTCCATGCATAAAGAGCTATGAGCCGCTTTGTGAGGCCTCATTCTTGAGCAACCTTACATGTAATGGTTCATAGAAGTGCATATTTTAGTGTGTACATTTCTGGCGCCCACCGTGGGGCAGAGTAGATAGCTTTGTCCTTTTATTTGATGCATTTTTCATCATTTTCGGATTAATTTTTGAAAAAATCTGTGTCTCTGGTTTTCTGTCTCAGATTATCGCGTGACACTTCTCAGAAATATCGCGCGATATACTTCCTGTCTTGGCGCGATAGTTCGCTCGGAAAGAGTATCGTACGCATATATTGACTTCTGTCACCTGACATCGGGCGAAGTATCGCCTGTCATTGTGCGAAGTATCGCGCGACTGAGAAGTATCGCCTGGCTATAGGAAACTGTATCGCGCGATACTGTTGAAGTCTGAGAAATATCGCCTGGTCTAGCAGAGACTTACGCTTTCAGTTTTTTTGTCCGAATTCGATTATTTTAGCTTGCTGTTTTGTTTTGCTTTGTTTAGATAGGTCTAACCTGCATCTTTTAGCTTGAATCCATCAGATTATTGCACATTTACATTTGGATTTTGATTTTGCTAACATTGTGGGTCTAACAAGTTGTGTTTGTAGGTGCTTTCCTTTGCTTAAAAATTGCTAAAAACGCATGTCAAAGAGGGCTACTAACAGTTTTTGCAAGGCTGCCCAAGCATAAAAACAAAAAAAAAAAATTCATTTCTTGCTTGTTATTTATTTTCCTTTCATTTGTGGCATTTACTAATTGTATTAGGAATCTTAATACCTTGTGAAAGGGATCTTGAGGTGGTAGAAGAAGTATGCTCTTCACCTTTAGGTGAATCAGAAAATCTTGACCCATCTTAAGGTTTTGGAAGTAAGGGGGTAATTGATCTCTTTGCTTGGTGTGTTTGGGAGAGATTCTTGAGATAGGGGAGTATGCTCTTCACCCTTGTGGTGAATCAAAAACCTTGAACCTCAAGATTTGATCCATTTTTATTTAGTTTAGGAATCATTTAGCGGGCCTACTCTTGAGCAATCAAGAGGAACGACTCAAGTGGGGACAACCTTGTCATCATTCTCCTTGGTGGCAAGTGATTCCAACTCACTATAATCTCAAGGCTATCAAGGACACCAAAAACCTTGATAGACATAACACTTGTCTTCGTTTGATGTGAGTAGCTCATGGGATTGCGACCATGAGGAAAACATTGAACAAGAATGCTTAAGGTACTCTTGAGGCCGCGAGGTCCTAGTCCTTTATGAGGAGCAAGAGGGGTGTTGTGAACAAAAATCCTTATTAAGAACCATTAGATAGAAGCCACCCTCTTTTAGCCGCTTATCTTCTTAGTGCAAGGATTGATCCAAGTGGTTTACCCGGATCACCTTAAGATACTCACCATATGTGTCCCTTTGGTTGTGTCATTTTGACATTTCCATGACAAAGCCAACATCTCTTGTGGGTAACCACTTGGTGTGAGGCGAGGGGGCATCAAGTTGTGGGCTAAGTTGGTAAGTATTGAGCCTTGACTTTCTAGGATAGATTTGCTTGAAGTGTTTTCGATTGTGTGATACCAATGCAAACGTTCTTACATACAAACAATCGGTAGTATTCATAGGGTGTTGTTTCAATTTTGATATCACAAGTGTTTGTCTTGGCAAGGTTGCTTTTGCCCTTGTTTCAAGTGTTTGAGACCATATTTTGATCCCTTGCTGTTTGCAAACCTACCAAAATTCTGCTGATACCGTGACTGAAATCGAAAACATCAACCCTCAGACTGAAAATTTTGACCAAATAGACCCAAAAATGCAAATTCCACACAATTATGGTCAAGAGTTAAATAATTCTGCAACAGTATCGCGCCCTGTAAGGTGAAGTATCGTGCGATACTTCGCGCATGCTAGAAATATCGCCCCCTTTGAAGAGAAATATCGCGCGATAGTTCACCCCTGACGGACTATCGACCGACCTGCCTAGAGTATATCGCCCGCCAGTGTTAAGAAGTATCGCCTGTCATAGAGCGAAGTATCGCACGGGTATAGGTTTATTGCCCCAGTAGCCTGGAGTATATCACCTGGTTCATTTTTGTCGTGCTTAAATTTTGGTCAGTTTCAGTTGCTGTCAATTAGGCTAGGTCTTAGAGCAGGTTTCTCACCCTGACATTTGAGATCTGTCTTGACTCCATATCTCTGGTTCTTAGTTCTCCGGGATAGCATCATTTGATTTACAAAGTCACTTTGGAATAATTGTCAAGATAGAAAGCCATTCTTGGTGCCAAGGTTTAGCTTTAAAATTGTTAGCTATATTCTGGGAAAATTTTAGTTCTCTTATTGTCCAAATCGCTTTTATTTCAATTATCTTTTGGCCTAGTCCAACCTCCTGATTCAAAAGTGCAAGGGTAGTCACCCTTTGATTTGAAGCACCTCTTTGACAGTGTTGGTAAAGCCCTCTTTTTTTTCTTTTTTCATTTTTTCTTTGGACAGTAGAGGACTTCGATTATCCTAGTTTGGTGTTGACACTTCGAAAGGTCACCTTATCATTGAGAATATCTCTCTTTCATGTCAATTACGACAAGGTACCAAGTTAATCAAGGGAAGCGACCCCCTGTTGCCTTTAGCCAGTTACCACCTATCAAGACTCGTCGACAACCTAAGGGAAAAGGACCCCTTTTTGACCAATCTCCTAAGAGTGAATCCGAGGTTTGTTTCAATCCGGGAGCTAACCCTAGTGAAGTGAGCACCTCTTTCATACCACTTTCACCCGACAACAAAGAGAAGCCATGAATCAAACTCTCGAAGATATCTTTCAACGACACAGAAGAGAGTATGGTGGTTCTTCTCATGCCAGTCCACCCAGGTCACCTCCTAACAACGCGAGGTATTTTGATGCTCATCAACGAGCTGAAAGATAGCATAAGCAAGCTCACTCAGATTCAGGGTCACAACACGAAGACCAGAACAACGAATCTAGTGATCATCATATCAACACAACTAATGCAATAAGGCATTCAAGACAAACCTCCCCACTTAAAGACACTTCTCGATATGCAAATACAAGATTGAGAAGCATTGAGAGAGAGAAGCAAGCTTACTTAGATGAACAGGCTGCTAAAAAGGAAAAATTCCGACAACTAGAGGAAGAGGAACATGCATTGTTGGATATACAGAAAAGAGTCGCCCAAGAAGAAGAAGATAGACTCTATGCACAACAACTCCAAAGTCGATTTAACGGGAGGGGAGCCAATAGTGGGATCAACTCACCCCCATCTACCCCTTCCCCTAGCCCTCGAAGAAGATCAAAGACACCCTCACGATCCCCAAGTCCTAGAGGAAGAAGGACTTCAAGATATGACCATCATAGGAGACAGTCGTCTCATAGACATTCAAAGCAACCCTCCCAATGAGCACATCATAGCTCACAACATGGAGGCAGTTATGCTAAATTTGATCATATGGACTTCATGACTATGCAACAAGAACCATCCTTTCAAGCCTATGTGGAGCAATACGTGGAACAAAACAAAGACCAATTCTTGGAAAGTCTTATCAACAAAGGCGCTAAAGTTCCATATAATTTTGATGTTCACCAAAAGATCAAGAAACAGAATCCTTCAACTGATGAGGTGATCTTACAAATGCAAAAGGATATAGATAGAATGAAGGCTCCCAAGAGCACATTTCATTTGGACTCCATATGTCCTAACCCCATTGACAAAAGTGTGGTGATGATAGAATTTCCTAAAAAAGTTGAATTCCCAACATACGACAAATATGATGGCACTGGTGACCCTCACGACCATGTTCGACAATTCTACATAATGAGCTTTTCCTTTCACCATGAAGACTCCTACTTGCTGAGGTTATTCCCAAGGAGTTTAAAAGGTCAAGCCATGGAGTGGTTCACCAACCTTTCCCCTCCAGTAAAGACATTTAAAGAACTTGTCCAAAGATTTGTTCAGCATTTTGCTTACAACTTATCTAGGTCGGTCACAATGCTTGATTTGTGTAAACTTAAACAAAATCAAGGGGAATCTTTTGTCACCTTTTTACAATGATGGAGGTGATTGTGTTCAAAATACCCAAGGACAATCCCTGAAGAAGAAAGAATTGATATCATCGTGAACAATCTAATACCCGAACTCAAATATGAAGTCAAGAAAATCCCATTTAATTCCTTTGATACTATGGTAGAGGTGGCATGTCGCATTGAGGATGTCCTAAAAGAACAAGGAATCTTGGCTAAACCAACGAATAACAACAATAGCCAAAATAACACTACTAATGGTAACAAGGACAAAAAGAACTCTTATTGGAACAAAAATAAGCAAGTCGTCAACGACGGAGTTGTTGATTCATCTCAGGTCAAAAATGAAGGAGTTCTTAACCTCTCTCATGCAGTTCAAGCTATGAAGTTGCAAACATCGTCAACGCCACAAGACAAACCTAAGTATCAAAAGAGATCTAAAACGGAGAAAAGACAATTTACTAAATTGGGAGAATCCTATGCAGATGTTTTTAAGACATTAGTTGCTTATAATTTGGCGCACCCACAGGATCCTACAAAACATCGAATACCAGATCCTTTACCTCATTGGTGGGATGCTAAGGCTTTCTGCGTTTTCCATAATGGGATTGGACATGACATTGAAAATTATTTTAAACTCAAGCATCTTGTCCAAGACCTTATTGAGAAAGGAAAATTACAAGTGGATGGGTTAACTACTAATGCAGACCAGAAAGCCTTTAAAGAGCCCTTGCCTAAATATGAAAAAGGAGAGAATTCTAGCAGTAAGAATGGCAAGGCGGCTATTAACTATACATACACACATGCTGATAATGTGATTAACATGCTTGAAGTGGCTGACGATAATATCAACATGGTGAGAAAGAAAGATCCTTATGGACATAATGTGGACTCAATTCCTATGATTAATGAAAGACCCGCTGTGGTGATAAGAGGTCCTCACTCACAAGGAATGCCCCAGTCCCTCAATGCTGTCACTAGGGGTCAGGCCCAAGCACCCATTATCATCAAAGGTCCTAGCACTAGCAAGTCTAAACAGCCCGTGTCCAAAGGTGCTCCTCCCAAATCTGTCGTTGGTCCTGATTCCAATTATAATCTTATTGACCAGCTACAACGTACACCCGCTCAGATATCCATTTTTGAGCTTTTAGAATTATCTCCTAAGCACAAGCGTGTCCTCGAGGATGCTTTGCGAGCAGCCAATGTCCCTAATAACTTAGATATTGACCAATTCCAAAACATGGTCAACCATTTGGCTAGCCCTCATTTCCTCACCTTCTCAGAAGAAGATGACAAATCCATTAGTCACCCACATAATTTGGCCTTACACATCGAGGTCATGATTCATAAAACCCGTGTTAGGCGTGTACTGATAGATGGGGGTGCGGGGCTCAATATTTGTACCCTGAGTTTGCTGCTAGCGCTAGGGTATTCCGAGAACGTCATTGACACAAAGAAAAGAATCACAATCAAAGCATATGATGAAGCAGAAAGAAGTTCTAAGGGATTGGCTGTTTTGCCTATTCGTATTGGTCCCATAGAAAAAGACATACTATTCCAAATTGTTGATGTTGGACCTCTAGCCTACAACATTTTGCTAGGTAGGCCATGGATTCATGAAATGCAGGTAGTCCCATTGACATATCACCAGTGTGTTAAGTTTCCCCATAATGGTGTAGAAATTTGCATCCCCGGAGACAGTGCTCTATCAGTTAATAACATTTTTGCGGGATCACATGTACCTTTGAATAGAGAAGCTGACAGTCCTAGTAGTTCACTTCAACAATGCAAGCAGAAATTCAAGACCATGGACCTTGGGATGGGAGATTATAAGATTGATTCTTTTACAAAAATGCCAATCTCTCCTAGGTCTTATGGGAGACCATACCCAAATGTGAAGCCTTCATCATCAGCAATGACGTTATTTGGGAAATTTGTTGAGTCTTCGGTCCCCATCCAAGAAGAGAAAGAGGAAGTTGTTGTAAGGGACTGGATATATCATGAGGAGAAATACAAACATAATGAGAATTTTGCTCCTTCACCTGAAACTTATGGGAAAGGGTATATACTGGTTAAAAATATGGGATATCCGGGATTTGGTCCCCTTAGTCATAGGCTGGACGCTAAAGCTGAGCCTCTTGATCATGCTCTTTTTGGACGAAAGAGTAAGTCCACGGTCGGCTTAGGTTTTCAGAAAAAGAAAGGTATCCCTGTCCCAGCTGCGACGGACAGTGACAGTGATGCAGATTATACGCCTGATCTTTCCAACCAACAAGATGTTTCTGATGATTGGGTGCCCTCAACGAATCTCCTTTGGGGAGATTCCATAGATTTTATGCTTAATAGTCCTACTATCCCAGCTGCGATGGATAGTGATTGTATGACTTCTAGATCGACCAAGGAAAGTGTTACTGTCCTAGCTGCGACGGATAGTACCAATACTAGCACTAGAGAGGGGGAAACCCTTCCTAACCTTGAGGCTTCTACATCACGAGGCCTAAATGATGACTCAGAGATAGACTCCCATGAATATGAGTGGGATCACTTTCAGACGCAACAATTGATCTAGACGTGGATATTATCCATGCCTATAGTACCCAACCTGATGCGACTAACGATCCTAGTGTCAGACTAGAGGATTGCCCTCCTCAAATCACTTTAGTAGACGACGCTTCGTTTGATCGGATGAGTCCTAATTCAGGTATCTTAGGAGATGACTTGATGAACTCCGATTATATGGTCACCAGAGATGACACCTTTCGCATTAACAACATCGAACCTACCATTGGCTTACCCCTTGTTCACTTTGACCTGATTGACTAGTCTCGGTGCCACCAAGAGCCCACATTCCTCACATTTCACAATGATTATGAAATTGCTTTCTATCTGAATGCTCTCGAACCCGTGGCTTCTTCCACCAGTGAACCAACAACCAGCATGACAGAGCCTGATATTAAGTACCTCAGTCTCAAAACAAAAGAGAAAAAGAAAAATAGGTCTGATGGCGAAAACCACTTTGTGGCGGTATCAGAACCAAAAATAGTAAAAAGAAATGATGCATCCAAAGGTGAAAACCTCTTTGAGGCACCTAAGGATGGGGTACTTAATAACTTGCCGAGTTATTTCCAAGATAGATCATCAATATTGATTGAACCAACAAAGCCGGTCAATTTAAACACAGAAGAAAATCCTCAGATAGTCCATCTTGCCCAGTCTTTATCAGATGAAGAGACCAAGGCATATGTACAGTTTCTACAGAAAAAGAAAATTAATTTTGCATGGACCTACTCAGACATGCCAGGGCTTGACATGAATCTCATAATGCATCACTTATCTATAGCTCCAGGAGTCAAGCCAGTAAAACAGAGACTAAGAAAAATGCATCCACATATAGCTCTACTTGTCAAAGGAGAATTAGAAAAACTTTTGAGAGCTGGATTTATTAGAGCCATCGATTATGCAAAATGGATCTCAAACATAGTACCAGTCTCCAAACATGATGGGTCCATTCGTGTCTGCACAGATTTCAGAGATCTAAACAAGGCCTGCCCAAAGGATGATTTTCCACTTCCAAACATTGACATGATAGTGGACATGACGGCGGGCTATGATATATATTCCCTAATGGATGGTTTCTCGGGGTATAATCAAATCAAAATAGCTCCTGAAGACCAAGAGAAAATAGCATTCACATGTGCATGGGGAACCTACTGCTGGAACGTCATGCCATTTGGGTTAAAGAATGCAGGAGATACCTACCAAAGAGCTATGACGACTATCTTTCATGATATGATGCACAAAAATATGGAAGATTATGTGGATGATACCCTGGCAAAATCAAGAAAAAGGGACACACACCTCAATGATCTAGAAGTAATTCTAGATCGTATGGAACAATTTCAACTCAGACTGAATCCAAAGAAGTGCGCATTTGGCATCACCTCAGGCAAACTTTTAGGATTCATAATATCAGCAAAAGGTATTGAGGTTGACCCCGAAAAGGTCCAAGCAATCCTAGATATGCCACCTCCTTGAAATATCAGCCAAATGAGAAGTCTTTAGAGACGTCTTCAATCTATTAGGAGGTTTATTTCTCAGCTTGCAGAGAGAGCGCAACCCTTCAACAAGACATTGCATAAGGGTGCTTCTTGTGTTTGGAATGAGGATTGTCAAAAGAGCCTAGATCAGATCAAACAATACTTGGCTAATCCTCTGATTTTAATGCCTCCTATTCCAGGGAAACCATTGATCCTATATATTTCAGCTACAGACACTTCTCTGGGGGCATTATTGGCTCAAACAGATGATACTGGGAAAGAACGGGCCATCTACTATATCAGCCGTACTCTAGTCTCTTATGAGATCAATTACAATAATATTGAGAAGTCTTGTCTCACGGTGGTGTTTGCTTCTCAAAAGTTGCGCCACTACATGCTTGCTCATACCATACACTTGGTTGCCAAAATCGATCCCCTTAAATACTTGCTTGGTAAGGCTGCCCTGACGAGTAGACTTGCTAAATGGATGATGGTCCTCACTGAATTTGACATAGAGTACGTTGAAAGGAAGGCAATAAAAGGGCAAGCTATTACTGACCAATTAGCTGATTTTCCAATCCAGGATAGTATGCCAGTCCAAGTGGAATTCCCAGATGAACACATCTTATATACCACTACTCGCACTTGGACAATGTTCTTTGATGGCTCCCGCATGCAAAATGGATCAGGTGCTGGAGTGTTATTTGTTTCTCCACATGGGTACAACATTCCGAAGTCTTACAAATTATTATTCCCATGTACCAATAATATTGCAGAATATGAAGCCTTAACTAATGGCTTGAGAATGGCTATAGAATGGAATATCACAGAGTTACATGTCTTTGGGGATCCCCAGTTAATCATCAACCAAGTCAATGAAGAGTATCAAACCAAGGATGACAAATTGATACCCTATAAAAAGATGGTTGATTCTTTGAGATGCTATTTCACCTTTGTGACGTTCCAACAAATCCCTAGGACAGAGAACAAAGCTGCAGATGTCATGGCTACATTAGCTTCACTTCTTCAGTTGGAGACACATGAATCCAGATTTGAATTCCTGGTGGAAGAGCTACACCATCCCATCTTTGACTCCTCTGAAAGCCATGTCATTTGTGCCATTATCACACACGAGTCTTCCCGATATGGTGCAATCTATTCATATCTTCGTGATAGCATCATCCCTGACACATTCACCCACTCCGAATGCCGAAACCTCATCCGTAACGCCTCTCGCCACACCCTCATCTCTGGTGACTTATATAGGAGGGGTTTAGATGGGACACTCCTTAGGTGCTTGGAAAAGGAGGAATCCAACCAAGCATTAGCTGACATCCACGAGGGCATTTGTGGTGGACATTCTAATGGTCTTTGCCATGGCCCGAAGGTTGCTTAGGGTAGGATATTATTGGCCCACAATGCAGATGGACGCAGTCACCTTTGCTAAGTCATGTGAAAAATGTCAGAAACACGGCAACCTGATTCATGCTCCGGGTAGGGAGCTGATTCCTTCTGTTTCTCATTGGCCATTTCAGTGCTGGGCCTTTGATCTGGTTGGGCAGATTCATCCCAACTCATCAGGTGGACACAAGTTCATTATTACTACCACTGACTACTTCACAAAATGGGTGGAAGCTGTACCACTTTCTGTTGCTTCAGGAAGGACCATTTCTTTGTTCATCTTAAATCATATCATTTGCCGATTTGGAGTGCCTTCTGAGATCATTACTGACAATGGAGGTCAATTTAAGAATAAGGACCTAAAGCACCTATGCAAAAAGTTTAAAATCAAGCAACATTGGTCCTCTATCTACTTTCCACAGGGAAACGGATAGGCAAAAGCTTCTAACAAAACCATTCTTAAGATTCTTCATAGAACAGTACACAAGAATGGTAGGGATTGGCACTTACAAATCAATCCAGCACTATGGGCTTACCGAACAAGCATTCGCACACCTACAGGAGCCACTCCTTTCTCTCTCACCTATGGCGCTGAAGCAATATTGTCTTTAGAAGTCGAGATACCATCCCTTAGAGTCTCACTCAAAGGTTTGATTACAGATGAGGATTACCGCGCCATGAGATTGCAGGAACTAGAACTTCTAGATGAGAAGCGTAAGGCTTCCTTTGATCATATGAGAGTGTATCAGAAGCGTATGTCCAAGGCATTCAACAAGAAAGTTCACCCTAGAGAATTTCAAATAGGTGATCTTGTTTTACGAGAAAACCCTAAGAACCAACAAAACAGAGAGCAAAAGGGCAAGTTTGAACCTAACTGGCTTGGACCATATGTCATCACAGTTGCTTTTGGTACTGGTGCGTATTTACTGTCAGATCCTGATGGAGAACAGCTCCCTGATCCCATCAACATTGTGCACCTTAAGAAGTTCTATCCTTGATGCCCGTTCTGTCTGGGGGCATCCTTTGTATATATTTTATTGATCCTAAAAAAATACCAAAAAAATTCATATATGATGCTGAAAAAATCCTATAAAGCATAAAAAGTCCTAAAAAAAATACAAAAAAAATCAAAATATTCAAAAAAAAAAAAAAAAAATAGAAAAAGTGCCTTGGTGAAAACCTAGCAATAGGCGCCTTGGTAGCAAAAATCCAAAAAAATGAAAAAAAGAAAAAAAAGAATCCAAGTGGTGAAAACCTGGAAACAGGCACTACTTGAGGCCTTTGCACCCCTATTTGTTAGCATGCATCCTCGACACTTAGCCACTTTCCATCATGTCTTGACCTTATTTGGCCTAGTCTGGAATTGGTCTTTATCTTTGTCTAGGGGGCATAACTGTTAGCAATGGTCTTTTAGGTGCGTTTGTCTCTTGGGGCATTTCACAACAGGTGTTTTTCAACACCACCCCAAATAGTGTTTTTCAACACTACCCTTGCGTCGAGTGTTTCTTAACACTTATCAGATGTCTTACCCTATAGTCTAGTATGCTGCGATATTTCTCATTTGCAGATGTGATAACCAGAGTTTGACTCTATGACCAACACACACGCACTTAAACAATCAACTCGATGATGATATGATGACTTTATTTTTCTTTGTGTGCTGTCTATGAGGATTTCTTTAATGAGTGGTCTCTCCCTGGGAAGTTTTCAATGATGCCTAGCTAGAAGACTGAGGGTATGAGAACATGTTTTCTTTCTTTGTCTGCTTGTGGGTATATTTTGTTGGTCCTAACTGTCATGAGCATTTATGCTGGTCCTACTTGACCCTATGGATTGACAAAGTATTATCCTTGACTGTTTTGCGAGTGCATGCTTTTAGTTATCCTGACTTTCATGTGTCTTGATACAAGCATAATCTCGCCATATCAAACTTAGGTAATCTCACTGCATTAGTCATCTGGACCTATATGTCTTTGATGCCTAGGAGAGATTCCCACATCTCTATCTGATAAAGATCATATTCATATCCACATAGTTATGCTAGTGTGCATTGTATGATCTTACGACGCTACCAATAACGCTCGATGATGATAATTAGATGTCTATAAGCGTTGTGACCTTGCAAGTCAACCACTTTCATAGTAGCTTGCATTTTTAGGTTCATGTTAGTCTAGTCTTGCATTTTGCATATGGAAAGAGCTCTCCTTTTCATCCTACGTGGACCTATCGGTCAACTGCGCTCACCTTCTCTTCTTCTTGATCATGTTTTTTTCATCTCGAACCTGTTCCTGTTCATCACAAGGGGTTAATCACATCATCATATCACAAACTGTCATTTTCAAGAAACATAAGTCTACATCATACATATGAGAATTAAACATACAACTATGAGAGAGAGCATACATAAGCATTTTGAGCAAAATGACAAGACAATATACATAAACTGATACATCCATCACAAGTGAGACAAATACACATGATATATCGAACATCCAGTAATCTCATAAATCAATATACAATGTCATGATATCCAATATGAGATCCCAAAATCTAGATCAAAGGTCTCAAAATATGTCCAAACATCTAAAACCTAACCCTAAGACTCGCTACCACCCTCGTGAGGAACTCGTGGTGGTGGAGGAGGCATAGCTCTCCTATCGAGTACCACATCTGATACCCCTACCCGCTGAGAGTATGATGGTGCTCTCTCACCCTCTGGGACGGCCTACAGATATAACCCGTGATAATAGGCAGCCCTCGCTGACTCCTGTCGGAGCTCCAGTGCCTCGACCTGTGCCATCGCCTCACGGCGTGCTATCTCTGCTCTAAGATCAACTATCTGCTGATCCCGCTCTGCCCTCAGATCCAGGAGCTGCTGATCTCTCACAGCTATAGTGGTCCGCAGCTGCTGTATCTCTGCCTCCTGAGCCTGTATCTGGGCTCTCAGGTCCTCTCCCCCCGCAGGCTGCTCCTGCTGTACCTCTACCTACCGGCGAGCTGGTCTCGCCTCCTCCTCAGGTGTGGCCGATCTCTATCCCCGTGACCATTTCCGGCCACCTGATCTCGACCCCTCTCCTCTCTCCATCCTCCTCCCTCTCCCCCTCCTGCCATCTCCTCCATCCCCTCCCTCCTCTCCTCCGTCTCCTCCGTCTCCCCCCAGCGCTGGTATCTGTGCATCTGGTACTGTAAATCGAGGGAATGGTACCCTCCGCCGCTCTGCTCTGTAGGCTCCATCAGCCCCTGCGTCTGCCACATCTGGAAAATAAACCCAAGGCTCACCCCTGATAGCTGCTGTCTCTGCGACAGCCTGCTGATAATCTAACATGGGTAGCCACCCATGTCCCTCCTCATCCCTGGCCCTAGCATAAGTGGTAGTCTCTGTCGAGACTCGCTGCTGCCTCCCAAACTGCCGCCACACCCGAGTGATGCAGAATCTCTCTACGATCTCCGCATATCGACCTACCAATGGTCGACTGCACAGCATGTAGCTCAACTCATCTGCGGCATCCCCCCAAACCTCAACCTCCCTGTACGGCCTCCATGTGAATGAGGCTATCTCATCCAGAATCCGCCGATAATAGGTCACATCCCCAGAATGGGCATGTGATATAAACCCGATGTACCTATAAATGTAGGGGTACCTCCTCTCCCTCGGCTGAACCCTGGGGCACACCACAGCAATGTGCTCCCATGCCCATACCTGTGCCAGGATGGCACCACACGCCCATGTCCGACCGTCCCTGTAGACGATCTCGTGCAGCTCATGATACATCTCTGCCAGGATCGCAGGCCCCCATGCCATTCGTCGAGGCCTGCCTACCAAGTCTACCAATAACCTGCCCCGTCCGAGCGAGAATCCCTTCTGACTGCGATCAGTCATCAGGATCTGTGAAATGATAGATGCCACAATACATGGCACCGGATAATCTTTGTCAAAGTCATCGAGCAGTCGCTCCCAGCTGACATGCCTGTCCAGGATAGTCACATCCTGAAACATCTCCTGAATCAACCGACGCCCCTCAGTGACATCCTGATCATAGTATACCTGTGACAACACATAAATCATGTTAGTTTTCATCTTTTGGAAACATTACATTTTACATGACTATCTTAAAAACATGATTATACTTACAGGCTCTCCGTGGCATGGAACTCAGAGGATCCTATAGACATCCTCCAGTGTGATGGATGCCTCGCCTGTAGGAAGGTGGAAGGTGTTGTGCTCGCTGTGCCATCTCTTAGCCAGCGCAGTCAACAACCCATGATCTGCTCAGATATACGGATACCGCAACAGATATCAGAATCCCATCGCCCTGAGGTCGGCATTGCCCGGATCATCCAGATCGCGGACACACCGTAATCCTGTCACCTTCGGCGCTCTGATGATGAACGCCGAAAAAACCTCCTGCAAGCCAAAACCAAGCCCGTTGTTAGCACATATTATGATGGATGTCCAAAAACTCAGTATAAAACATCTTAAAAACGTAACATTGTCTAGACCCATGTCATTTTTGCTCAAAAATGCGTTAAATATCAAATTTTTTAATTGGGCGATATTCTTTTTTTGGAGAAGTATCGTGCGATACTTCTCCCTATAGTGGGGCGATAAACCTTATATCGAGCGATACTTCGCCCAGTATCGCGCGATCTTTCACCCAGTATCATGCGATACTGGTGTCTAAGGTAGTGTGATACTTTTGGGGCACGCGAAGTATCGCGCGATACTTCTCCCCAAAGCGCGCGATACTTCTAAAGTATCGTGCGATATTTCGCCCAAACATAAAATTTTGAAATTTAAACTTTGAAAAAAAACGTGCTAAAAAAGCTATTAAATGCTAGAAATGACCAAAAAGCTCGAGTTTTTCGAAAACATACCGGGGCAGGATAGTGTGGTGGCCGGTTGTGCAATCAGGCGCGCTTGAATCGATGCCTGTGGATGGGAACTCCTGCTTGCTGGGCCATTTTCTCTTTCTAAAGCTCTGAAAATTCTCAAATCACTAAAAGACAAATGATTTTTGAAAATGACATTTTGACCTCTTTTATAGCATTTTGACTTTTTGACCTAATTTTCAAAACACCTCGGAATTACGCAAAAATTGCCCCCCTAGCTAATTTTGACGTCCTGGATCCATTTTCGGACTCGAAATCGAAATCCGAAGTCATCTTCATAGTCAAAATCGCGTTTCAAAATCTTCCCCCCCTTCTGCGCAGTTGGCTGATCTTTTGAGGCCTAATCTTTTAATCTTTGTTGGGGCATCGTCATCTTTCCATGTCTCTCAATTTTCTAGTCTTTCATTCGCCCTATCTCTTTTCTTCTAGCTCATCTCTGGGGCATGTTTCATTGCCTAATGGTTAACCTATTTGACCCTTACCTTCGATTGTGATTTCATTTTGATTTGATCAAATCCTTATCAATTCACTGTTCTCCTCTCTACCTGATTTCGATTTCGATTCCGAGGGGGCAGTACCTATGGGATTCTCATCCCCAATTGCTTGATTCTCTTGATTCAGACATCTTTTGTGAGCTTCTGCTCAAATTTGAGATTCTTATCTCCTACTTTGAATGTGATCCCAAATCGACCTCATGTTCAAAGGCCTTTGTTTATGTTTTGTCCGGATATGATCCCGAATCGACCTCATATTTAAGTTGTTACGTGATCCCAAATCGATCTCACATTGCAACTTCATTCTTTAACTACATGTGTTCCCAAATCGATCACACATTAGTCAAAGAGGGGCAAATGTATGCACCCTAAAATGGTCGCCTAGACTTTGGGCCCCATTTATTTGATTTATCAATCCTGAATCATTTTGATCAATAATCAATATTTTTAACAATATCAATTTCTTGATCAAATCTTAATTTCGATCATATATTGGATTTTTATCCTATGGGCTAACCATTTATCCTAAGTCTTTATTTGATTAAAAGGAATATTTCCTCCCCTTTTAATTAAATAAAAAGCCCTCACTTTCCTCTTATCCTAAGTTGCACAAATAAAGCATTATTCCTATTTTATAAAAAAGAGAAAAACACTTTTTGTCTCACATGAGGCTCAAAAGTCAACACTTCACTCTCATTGGAAGATGCTTGTGCACATGGATTGCTCCTCTTTCAAGCTCCACCGCCGATTAAGACCTTTTGCCTCTTAATCTCCATGGTCCATTTCACCTCATTTCTTATAAAAGGAGAGCTCTCTCCTTCTTTTGCATATCCATATTTTATGCTATTGTTATGCTGCAGGTTTTGGAGCTTTCTTTGAAGACACTCAAGCTTTGAAGCCTTGACATTTTAGTTGCATTTCATAATAGTTTTGCTTTCATAGTTACCTTCATGGCATCATAGATTAGATTTCCTTTCATGCAATAGACTAGATCTCACATAGCTTAATTAGGGGCTTGGAATCTATTGTACTTCTTTTCATAGTTTAGTTTGCACTTCATTTGATAGATTAGTCTTGCACATTCATACTAGTTGCATTTGCATTTCATTTCCATTTAGATTCTTGGAGATATTGGCATTGTTGCCCTTGTCTTCACTTGAATCTCTCATTGTATGGTTGACTAGCAAGGTCACTTTCTTGTAGCTCTAGCTGAGAGCAAAACTCATAGTCCCTTGCAACTCCATGCATAGAGAGCTATGAGCCGCTTTGTGAGGCCTCATTCTTGAGCAACCTTGCATGTAATGGTTCATAGAAGTGCATATTTTAGTGTGTACAACTTCAACTCATTCACAACCTTTTTTCTTCTTCAAATGACCTTAATGGTTAAGTCCTCACATGTCCTTCTATCATTAATTAAATACCTAATATTTTTCATGATAGGTTTTACTTAGTTATTTATCCTTTAATTTTTTCCTTTTGATCCTCAAAAAAGTCAAGGTTTGATTCAATTACTTAAGGTCCTACCCTTAGGTATGTATTTGTAATATTTTTCAAAGTCTGAAATCCAAAAAAATATAGCATTGCATACCATAGTCTTGAATTATCATTTTCCAAAATTCAAAGTCAAACATCCAAATTCACATTCATTTCAAACCTTCATAATCCAAAGTTAAATTGCATATTGCATACCCTTAGTTACATAATCATTTTCAAAATCCCTTCAAAATTCCAAAAAAACATTTTACATACATTGCATGATTGCATATCCTAAGTTTTTCATAATCATTTCAAAAACCTCAAAATCCAAAAAAATAATTGCATTTTGCATAATCATTTCAAAAAATCGATAAACATAGTCATTTTCTTGCATTTCCTAAGTTGCATTAATCCTTGCATTTCAAAAAATTTCAAAAATCTAAAACAAGTTGCACTTTTCATATCCTAAGTTGCATATCATTTCAAAAACCCTTAAAATCCTAAAAAAAGTGCATTTTGCATACACCTCCTATATCCTTAGGTGCATCTAGACATCATTCCGATTGTAACAAGGTCTCAAGCTTCTAAAAGGTGACAAAGTTGATACCAACCTATGTTCATCTCAAGTGAAGAGACACAAGTACCTTTTGACCCAAGACAAGGTGTACATTTTAAATCACAAGGTTTTGACCTAAACATGATGTACACATCAAATCAAGTAGCCCAAACACTTTTTGAACCAAGAAAAATGGCATTTTCACATTCAAACGATCACATCAATTTCACTCATGCTTGACCCAAAAGTTAGAATAAAAATTGGATAGATGGTGCAGGAGCACCAAGGATAGAGCCTGAACCATGGATGTATACCAGGGTCACTATGGATCCTAGGGTGATGGGACAAGACCATCTAAGGTCACTTTGCATTGTAATGGACCATAATTGGTCATTTTATGTTGTTTACATCATATTTTGTAATGATTGTGATCATTAGTTAATGGGATCACAAATTGATGCAGTGGCATCCTGGCTTCCTGTCCAGTTCCTTGTGATTTTTTTGTACTCGGTCAAGGAGGTGGATGAGCTCGGTAAAGACGTGCTTTTACTCGATTATTTGGATGATATTTCTCAGTCAAAGTGTGCTTTGCTTCACCAGTGGAGCTCGGTGATCTTGGTGGTGATTCTCAGTTGGAAGTTTTGGTGGATGATGGTCACTCGGTGACTTGTTGTTTTGTTGCTCGGTGCTCGTTTACCGACGGGGTCTTGGTTTTTATGCCTATTGCTTGGTCACTGAAGTGGCTTGGTCGCTGAAGGAAGCTTGGTCATGGAAGGAGACTCAGCATTTCTGGTGCTCGGTAATGCTTGTGGAGCTCATTTGTTATGTCTGCTCGGTATATTTCCTACCACTCAGTAGTTTTGATTACCGATAGTTGTTCTTGATGAATCAGCTTAGCCGACTGGTGCATTTAATTTGGGTCATGTTCCTTGAGTTATGGATTGACCATTGGACATGTGGGGACCTAGATCTAGCATGTTGCATTTTTCTATGTGGATCTGGTGACCGTTTGGGGGCCGACATGGAGAATTTAATTATTGTAAGGTTATTTGAGAGCCGACTAATGTTTGGCATTTAATATTTGTTTGTAGGAGTTAATTGTTTCATCCAGCCGACTTGTGGCTTGGATTAGTATTTAAGGGATGTTTGGGTAATTGTTTAGAGGCAGTGAGGGGAGGCAGAGATCTAGAGAGAGTAGATAAAGAAGGTAGAATAAGTGTGGCAGATTTAGTAGCTTGCAAGCTTAGGAACAAGAGGATTGCTTGGTGGCTTGTGAGCACAAGTTTAGATATTTCTTGGAGTGCCTACCAGTGTCCTGTTGTGTTGCAAACTTGGGCTAGCTGGGGAGAAGTGCGTTGGATCCTACGTGATCTTGTAGATTTATTTCTTGCTTTGTAATTGGTCATAATCGGGAAGGCCTTACAACCTGACACATTGCATTTAATCATTTGTTGATGAGTAAAGATATCTATTTTCTTTCAAATCTGATTTCTTGTTGTGTTATTCCATTGTGTTGGTGTTTGGCTGCAAGTTTGGGCAGTCCTTAATTGGATCCTCCATCCTTGACTGCATCAAGTGGTATCAGAGTAGAGTTGATCTTGTTGGAGCGAAGGTTAACCTAGCAAGGCTAATCTTGTGAAGTTGATCTTGTTGGTGAAGAGATTGTATGATCTGGGTTGTGGATCTGTGGCACTGAACTTGTGAAATCATGGCCTAGTTGTTTGTGCAAGGTGGTAGGTTCTGATCTGACTTGCATACAACTTAGAGATTATCACAAGGTGGTCAGTGTTGTATTATTGCAGAGGGTTTTCGAAGATCTTTGGAGATGCCTCTAAGAAGATTGAACCCTAGTACGATTGCAGATCTCCGTGATGTGGTGGAGATGAAGATTTCTAAGAGGTTTACTTGATTGGAAGTAGAATTGCTAAACTGAGTTAAGAACCTTGTGAAGAAAATTTTTGTTGAGCTTTGTAGAGCTTACTGGAGTTGGAGCATGTCGATCTGGAAGAAAGTTTTTTGGCCTATTAGAGGATTGGTCCGTGAGAGAAGACATGCGGAGGTATGTGAAATTGGTTTTGATGGTCAGTTGATGGATTATGCCATGAAACCTATAGAAAAACTTGTGGTTGTTGTTGAGTTACCTGTGCTTATCGATGATGTTGTTGATCTTGTTGAGACTAGTGAGGAGATTGGTTTTCATGTTTAGTCAGTTGTGCCTGACATGGAAATTGTAGAGCATTTGGTTATGCCTGATCAGGTTGTTGTTGTTGAGAAGATACCTATTGTTGAACACCTTTGTGATGATGGTATTGTCAAATTGCTTTTGTTTAGTGTTGAGGTGCAGAGGTTTTTTTCTAGTTGTGGACTTGAGTCACTAGTTGACAGTGATAAGTCTTGTGATGAGATTCTGAGATGGGATTCTTCCTTGATCCTTGGTGATGGGTTGAATCCTCAGTTTGTTCAGGATGTTAGACATGTTGATTGGTTGAGTTGTAGCTTGGTTCTCTTTCCTGAGATGGAGTGGAAACCTTTGGTGAAGATGAAGTGGAGTTGGTTTTGTTCAGATGTTCCCTTTGGTGAGAAAGTGTGGAACATACTTTTCTTTGTACCTCAGGAGTCTGATGCAGTGGCATCTTGGATTCTTGTCCAATTTCTTGTGATTTTATGGTACTCGATCAAGGAGGTCGATGAGCTCAATAAAGACATGATTTTACTCAGTTATTTGGGTGATAGTTCTCAGTCGAAGTGTGTTTTGCTTCATCGGTGGAGCTCAGTGATCTTGGTGGTGATTCTCAGTTGGAAGTTCTGGTGGATGATGGTCACTTGGTGACTTGGTGTTTTGTTGCTCAGTGCTCGTTTACTGATGAGGTCTCAGTGTTTATGCCTGTTGCTCGGTCGCTGAAGTGGCTTGGTCACTGGAGGACTCGGTTGTTGAAGGAAACTCAATCATGGAAGGAGACTCGACATTTCTGGTGCTTGGTAATTCTTGTGGAGCTCAGTTCTTATGTCTGCTCGATATATTTCCTACCACTCAATAGTTTGGATTACCGATAATTGTTCTTGATGAATCAACTTGGCCAACTGGTGCATTTAATTTGGGTCACATTCCTCAAGTTATGGATTGACCGTTGGACATGTGGGGACCTAGATCTAGTGTGTTGCATTCTTCTATGTGGATCTGGTGACCGTTTGGGAGCTGACATGGAGAATTTAATTATTGTAAGGTTATTTGAGAGCCAACTGATGTTTGGCATTTAATATTTATTTGTAGGAGTTAATTGTTTCATCCAGCTGACTTGTGGCTTGGATTAGTATTTAAGGGATGTTTGGGTAATTGTTTAGAGGCAGTGAGGGGAGGCAGAGATCTAGAGAGAGTAGATCTAGCAAGTAGAAGTGTGGCAGAGTTAGTAGCTTGCAAGCTTAGGAACAAGAGGATTGTTTGGTGGCTTGCGAGCACAAGTTTAGATCTTTCTTGGAGTGCCTACCAGTGTCCTATTGTGTTGCAGACCTGGGCTAGCTGGGGAGAAGTGTGTTGGATCCTATGTGATCTTGTAGAACTGTTTCTTGCTTTGTAATTGGTCATAACCGGGAAGGCCTTACAGCCCAAAACATTGCATGTAATCAGTTGTTGATGAATAAAGATATCTATTTTCTTTCAGATCTAGTTTCTTGTTATCTTATTCCGTTGTGTTGGTGTTTGGATGTAAGTTTGGATAGTCCTTAATTGGATCTTCCATCCTTGACTGCATCACAAATGATGTCATCTAAGCCTTTAAATGGCATGAGGGTTAAGGATGTAACCTTGGGGTCACTTGAGTGATCCAAGGACTTATCTAAAGGTCAAGGACCTATAAGGATGTATTGTTAATCACTAGGGTTGTCATTGCACCAAAATATCAACCTGTTAATGCCTGATACAACCACTAGACTTACAAAAGACATAAGAGGCAGTTAAGCCATGTCACGAACCTTGTGAGGGATGCTAGCTCACTGCCAACAATCCCCCTCCCAGCATCACTCATTGCGGCCTACATGGATTCAAACCTATGACCAAGCTCTGATACCACTTGTTAATCGCTAGGGTTGTCGTTGCACCAAAAGATTGACCTATTAATGCCCGATACAACCACTAGACTTATAGAAGACATAGGAGGTGTGTGTGTCTGACTGTGGACCTCTAAATCAGGCATAGACACAACATTTTCATTACTCACATGATCGAATTACAAGAGAGAGTATGAATTACTCAATCTGAAATTCATTATGAAGTGACTTGTTGCCTCCTATGTAGGTGGGGTGTTTAATTACTCTTAGATTGGAAAGCCAACAACCATAAGACCATCTCTACAATGGAGGATTTGAAAATATGAAAGATGAGCAATTAAAATGAAATTAAACTATAATGAGATGCAATTAATCTAAAATACTTGAAAGTAAAGATGAAATGAAATTTAATCTAAGAACTTGAAACAAATATGATATTAGTCTAAGAACAATTAAGCAAATTTAATCTAAGATGAGATGCAAGATTCTACTAATAATGAGATATTAATCTAATTAATGCAATAAAAGCTTTGGAAACAAAGAAATAAATGAGACTAAAAATCGCCTATAGTTTGGATACTCTCAAAAATTGCCCCCCTCAATGAAGAAAATTAGGTCCATTAAATAGAAAAGCCAGAAGAGGAATGAAGAGTTTCTTGATTTGAAACTCTTGACCCTTCATTCCCAAATTGAGACAAAAAAGCGAAAATTACTTAATAAAAAGAATGGAAAATGCCACACAGGTGGCCTTTCGAATATCTTGAATTATTAATTCAAAAAGGTGTGTCCATTCGAATATCAAGCAATTATTAATTCCTTTTTATGGGTAATTAGCCAAATGGGGTGGATTTAATTTAATTCTAAGCACTTAAGACTTTAGGATTAAATTAAATTATCATAGGGGTAATTAGCTAATTAAAGTCAAGGACTTTAGGAATTAATTTTGATATTTAATTAATGCAATTTATGGTCTTTGCAATTGACATCAAGTCAAATTAAGTCAGGTAGGAGAGAGAAAATTGCCTAGGGAACTAGGACTTTGAAGATGTAAAATTGATGAAAATGCACCAAAATTGATTGAATTTAATAGGTGCCAATTTTAGGGTATTACATTTGCCCCTCTTTGAATTGATGTGCGAACAACACGTTAATTCAAAGAATAGTCTGAAGTGATAGATGACAAGAAATTCAGAAGTCTAGGTTAGGTTGCCAAGACACCGAATAGATCAAAGCATGATTTTTTGAAGTCTAAGTTAGATTGCAAAGACAACGGTCTTGAGAGAAAATGAGAATCAGGGTTAGATTACCCCAATGCCCAAAATGAGATTTAGATGCAAACTTAGGACTGTCTTCAGAATCAGGGTTAGATTGCCCCAATACAAAGCTTAGCCCTTCGAGACCCAGGTTAGATTGTCTAGATAACAGCCTAAGAGAGATTTCGAGAGCCATCTCCAGAACAAAGCTTGACTCCTAGGAATTAGGGTTAGATTGCCCCAATACCTAAAAGATTTTGAGAACCATCTCCAGAATGAAGCTTGATTCCCGAGGATCCGAGTTAGATTTCTCAGATACCTAAAAGATAGATGACAAGATAGCAAGATGCAAGGCACCGAGATGCCTCTAGCAATGAGAACTGATGATTCAAAATAAACTGATTCAAGAATTGATTTGACAAGATTCAAATGATAAAATCATCCTGCCCCCTCGGGAGCGAAATCAAAAGATGACATAAGAGGGATGATTGACAGCAAGAGGTTGCAGAGCAGGAGCAATTAGACTAGATTTGAGAAGCTGCAAAAGCAAATTGGAGCAAAGCATAGGTCCTGTTGACCAAGTTTGACCATGGTTGACCATGGTTGACCAAATTTGACCAAAGGTGACTTTGATGAAAAGAGAAAAAGATCTTGAGAACATGATGCAGAGATGGGGGTCTGGCAAGAAGACGACGCCAGAAGGCTGACTACACAAGCGTCTGATCCCAAAGGGTCTTTGAATTTAAAATGCAATTTCAAGCTATCTAGAGATGTCATATTTCAATTTTGATCCTGAAAATAGATTCAAAGCAGTCGATTTAGCCAAGGGTGCAATTTTTGCACAAAACGGAGCACTTTTGAAAATTAGGTTAAAAGCTATATAAGGCCTGGAGGGGTCATTTTCAATTCATTATTCACTTTTTTCTTCTTGTGATTTTGGGCTCTGAGAGAGAAATGGAGGGTCTTCCACTGCATACGCATCAATTTGAGCACTCCTGATGACACACCCAAACCCTAGAGTATGACGCACCTGTAAGTAGTCAATAAACTTCCTTGCATTTCAATTCGTACAGCTTTCTAGGTCAATTTAGGGTAGATTTAACAAGTTTTAAGCCAAGTTCTTCCAACTTCGCGTGAGAAAGTAGTTTCCTCACACGGGCCTAGGTCTCCTCTCGTGCGAGGAAATAGTTTACTCACATGACCTGGGGGTCTTTCACGCAGGCTCTAACTGGAAGCTCGTGCGAGCCAAAAGGGGTCCCCGCGTGAGATTGTAGGATCTCGCGCGAGGTCCAATCCTATCTCATGCGAGAGAACAGTTTTCTCACGCGAAGATCTGCTACATAGTTTGAAACCTTTAATCAAAATTTTGTCAAATTGCGTGAAATCAGTCAAGTAGAGTGCCACAGAGCCTTGTCTAGAATAGATGCCTTATTGCATTTGTTGTTGTTGTGTTGAAAATCATCATGTTTGAGATACTGATCCATTATCGTCACTTACTTTGTAGGTTGACTTTCCTGATGTCATCTTCAGGACACACCATCCTGTCCTTACCACACTAGTCCAGAGATTGACAGATGCAGAGGGTGCTCATATAGATGCTCTCAGATTGGGATACTTACATGATTTCCCTGATATTTAGGTAAATCACGGCCTTCTTATTGCACTGGTAGAGCATTTCCATTCGGAGACAAACACGTTCCATTTTTCCATGGGAGAGATGACGGTGACTACGGAGGACATATACCAGATTATGAGGATTCCCATTCACGGTACTCGCATAGAGTACGATACATAGCCGCGACAGGGGACTGTAGCCTTGAGGACCATCTTCCAGGATGATCTAGTGATGGGTCGAGCCATCTCGTGGGAGGACTTGATGCGTAGATACGATGGTGCTCACTCGTTCCCTATTGTCTTGGTGATGTTTCTGAGCTGTTACCTTATTCCTGATTGAGGGAAACATGGTCTAGAGTGTGGCTGGGGTACCATGTTGCTAGCCAGAATAGCAGTGAGATTCGGATGGGGTGAGTGTATGCTTTCCCACATGTATCACGAGATGCATGAGATTGTTTATAGGAGTGCAAGGACCATGGTAGCAAGAGTCTTCATCTTATATATCTGGGCCTGGGAGCATCTCCTATGTGCAGGCCAGTATTCCATGATACACGATAGCATTTGGAGCCGTATGTGTACAGATATTAAGGCGTCATGACTTAGCCCCTGCTGGGCAAGACAAAGCAGTCGAGGGGACAGCTGGATGACATGGAAACTATAGTATGGAGACCTTGGGTGGCCATGGAGCCATGGGATGATGCTCGTCGGGAGCTATCTCATATGTTTGTTTCACGTCCATTGATCAGGCAGTGTCCATACCATTGAGATGTTATGTGTCACACATGTCTTGCGCCAGTTCGGTAGACAACAAGATATATCTCAGGAGTACTGCCCTTATGCTCGCTTCTCTAATGAGGAGAAGAAGGGGTGGCACGTGAGGTTGGATCCTGGGAGATGTGCTATACAGGTGTGCATACTAGCTGCATGAAGGGATTACATGGTGGGTGTCACCAATGCAGGGGTGACACCTGCATATAGAGATCAGTTGATAGCCTACCCACATCCCAGATTTATAGATCCTATCAACGTGGGAGCACAGTAGGTACAATAGCCTAGACCACAGTAGTAGGCTACATAGGTGGATCCACAGGTACAGTAGCCCACACAGTAGTAGGCTGCATAATAGGATCCACAAGTATAGTAGCTCGCACAGTAGGTGCCAGCACAAAGAGCAGGGTAGAGGGCACTGAGACTGAGGATAGGACAAGGATCAGATGCAAGAGTAGGGAGAAATGGAGCCCATCAAAGATCCACCAAGTAGCGTATGAATGATACATCACAACAAACATTATCGAGTGATGACATTGATATGCCTGACATTCCAGCTGGGGCGGGTACTCCACAATTATAAGAGGCTCTTAGGAAGAGTCGAGAGAGAGTCAGGTAGGTGCAGCAGGAGCATGATGATTATCACACGCGGGTTATCAGGGAGGAGACTCGAGTGGCAAACAGGGACGCTGAGATTAGACAACTACGGGTGGAGTTGGCACACGTGAGGCTAGAGGCGAGATATGAGGCTGCCCAAATAGCTTATTATTATGCAGCTTACTATGGAGCTGTACCAAATTTATCAGAGCATGTGCCACCATTCACTGAGTACGTAGGAGCTCCACAGGCACCACCACTAGTACCTGTGTGTGTGAGTTTAACACCTTCATGAAATTAAGATCAAGTAGCAACAATTTAAGCTAAATACAAAGGAAATTTACTCTAAAATGCAACTACAATCTATAACATCTCATGGATCTCTAGAAATAAGTGGTAAGTGAGCTCTCAGCTACAAATCCTCACTAGTGACACCTCTAAAATGAGAATAATGCTGCTATGATGCTTCTAAATGCTTATTCTATGATGAATTTATGCTTAATCTAGCTCCATTGATAACCATGCAATGATAAAATGCTAAAATGATAACTCTAAATGCTCAAATGTTTCAATTGCTCTTAGAAATGATCTCAATTGGCTATAATAACAATGCTTTTCAATTGAAATTCTAAGATTGAAATGCTCTCCAAAATGCTTCATACTTATAGTAATTTCCCAAGGGTAGGGGTAGAGTGAGTTGATCATGGTTATGCTTGGGTAAGGTCAATTGGCTTTGCTTTGTCCATAAATGGGGGGACAAGGAGGGGACAATCATTTAAATGGTTTCAAAAGGCTAGACCATTTCAACAAAAGTGAGTGATTTGTGTCCATTTTATCTCCAATTTGCTTTGTTGAGGGAAATTATGATTTATTAATTAATTAAAGTAATTAAATTTAGCCATGAAGGGTAAGAGGTTCATTTTGATTTTTGCTTTCAACAACTATGTCATTAATTGAATTTAATCAACTTCATAGTGTTTTTCCCCTTTTCAAGCTTCATTTAATCATTTAATTGAATTTTCCTTTGATTTGAATTGCCTTTGTCCCATTTATTAATTTTTCGTGCTATTTTGATGATTTGATTGCACTTTTTTATTGATTTAAGCCTTTTGCCAATTTTCTGTGTCTACAAATGCCCCTCTTTGAGTCGATGTACGAAGAACACCGATTCAAAGATTCCCTTGGTATGATGATCTAATTCTGTTCTGGTTCTGTGATTCCTTGATACCTCTGATAGTTGGTACGATGATATGATATTGTCTCTTGATACCAAAAAATTTATGATGCCCCACTGATTTCATGATGTATGATTGCAAATTTGATTTGATACCCTTATTGCCCCCTCATAAATTAAAACATATTGAATTGTGTGATTTGAAAATGATTATTGACGTTTGATATAGCAAATATGTTTTAGTTTCTGACTATTGATGATATCCCACGATGTATGATTATGCCCTGGTTTGATTTGATATGCTAAGAGAAGTCAATGGCTAATTTCAAGTTCAAAATTAGGTCAAAAATACCTTAAATAGGTTAAGAACCTTCTTTTACCATTCATTTTTACTTTTTACCCTTGGTGATTTTGCTCTGATTCTCTAGTGATTTCGAGATGGTTGTGCCGATTCGGGAGCATAGATTCGAGAGATGCCGGAGATATGCGAGACCGCCTGATTATGCACCTCCAGTAAGTCATTACGAACTTCGATTTTGCATTTATTGATCAGTTATTAAGCATTTATTGTAATTTCATGTTTCATCATTGCTTTGCATTCGAGAAATCACGCCTAGGACAAAATTGATTGTCGCTTAGGGTCTTTTACTGTCGCTTCCATGGTTTTTATTATCGCCTCCGCATAATATTCTCTCACCTACAAGACAGTTAAGTCTCGCCTGGCAGGATAAAACTGTCACCTTGCCCGAGGGAAAAATACCTATTTTCGAATAGGTTATCACCTACATGAAACCTAACCATTTAACTCTCACCTAAGGAAAACTCTCTATCGCGGTGTCAAATTCACTGTCGCGTATAGAAAATCTATCGCCTAGAAGAATAATAAAGTCGCTTAGGGAAAAAAAAAAGTCACGCCTAGGTTAAAATGTTGCCTGACAACATAAAAATCACACCTGATGTATTTTTTGCAAAATTTTTGTACTTTTTACACATGTGTTGATCGTATCTGATGAACAATTTGATAACCCCCTGATGAGAAAGTCGGATAATTAGTGTAGGTCTATGATTGTCAACAAAACAATGGTTTAGATATCAGGATAGTAGTACTTTAAAATATGATTTGTCAATCTGATTTGAATATTAACTGATAGGATAAATCAATTAGTGTGAAAACCAATATGATTTGAGACTGTCACTTCGTTCTCAGGATATAGAGAAATGAACGATGATACTTTAGTGTGATTACTTGATACTTTTGATTGACTTGAGATAATTCCTTGATACAATGTACTGATATTATTCCTTTACCTTGCTAATAGGATCATTATCCTACTTTATACGTTCGTTCAGTTGCATCATGGGTTATTGACTTAGGTCAGAGACTCACAGTAGCTGAGTTCTAAGTTATCGAGAGATGTGGTTTGAGTTTCCTCCTTGATCTCCCACGGTTCCAGCTAAACCATGGATTATTGACTGCAGTGGCGAAGCGATGGCACTCCGACCACAACACATTCCACTTGCCATACAGAGAGATGACAATCATGCCAAAGGATGTGTATCGATTATTACAGATTCCTTGTAGGGGTGAGTTGGTCTACTATGACTCTGCATATGATTCCTCTATCTACCGACGAGTATTCAGGGACAACACTATTGGAGATGGGGATACTATTACATGGCCTTAGTTTGCCTCTTTTCCCACATTACCAGCAGTTTTGGGTGCATTGATTGGTAGTCTACTTCTTCCCAACTGGTGAGGTCATGGTTTTTCAGTCAGTTGGGGCTGGATTATAGAGGATTTACTTGCTCATCCTCAACGGTTTGATTGGGGTTCCTGCATCTTGGCACAGTTGTATCATGATTTACATGAGATAGTCTATCAGGGTAGTGCATCATTGTCAGCGGGTGTTATTATTCTGCAGTTGTGGATATGGGAACATCTTCCCATTACTAGGCCTATTTCTGATAGAGTTTGACCTCGGGGATATCCCTACACTTTCTTATATACAAGCATGGTCATACAGCATCATATGGGTCATTTGGATTACTGGCGATGTCAGATTGATGATCTGGATCAGGTTATATGGCATCCTTATCTCGGTTGTGATCCTTGGAGAGAGGATGGTGATGAGTTACCATATATGTTTGCCCCTCGCTGGATGATTGGATGCACTCCTACCACTATTGAGCGCTTCTGCTTTGGAAAAGTTTTGAGACAGTATGGGTGGATTCAGGATATGCCTCAAGGCAATGCATTATATGCTCGAGTATAGGCAGAGATCTCTCTATGGGGTCCATGTATTGATTATCAGTTTGCATTAGGTCAGATTGTGGGTATGACTATTTGCAGATGGGAGATACTTCCTGGTATGGTTGATGCTGGGATGTCACATGAGTATGTGGATTGGTGGTCTCGCCACAGGTTTCCTTGGTTTACTGATCCATTTGAGCCTATTCCTAGACATCGTGATGGTGAGAGGGGTGGTAGACATTGGAGAGGTCGAGGACATAGACATCCTTGGGTTGCTGC
Organism: Chamaecyparis obtusa; assembly: GCA_027943335.1. Lineage (NCBI taxonomy): Eukaryota > Viridiplantae > Streptophyta > Pinopsida > Cupressales > Cupressaceae > Chamaecyparis > Chamaecyparis obtusa. Next base: position 861,265 of record BSBK01000204.1, read on the forward strand.
AGGGGGAGATCAGGTGAGATGAGATTCAGGTCATGATAGACAGGATAGAGCATAGGATGATGCAGCTGTTAGACGGCCTAGAGTAGATAGATAGGATAGAGTGCATAGACATCAGAGAGCTCAGAGACATGCACAGATTGATGCAGCTAGGTAGATTCCTGGGAGATTACATCCCTTGGTATAGTTATAGAGAGTGGCCTTAGTGCAGCCTGATGGTGATGCGGCTCATCAGGATCAGGCACAGCAGGATGATGCACAGCAGGATGATGGGGCTCCACAGATGCCTCCGCTAGCTCCATAGCCACAGGGTGCACAGGGTGATCGCATGGATGGATTAGAGTGAGGTTTATAGTCTATGAGGATAGAGATATCCACTGTTGTGGGTCGATTGGACCAGGTTGCCTCTTTATTACAACAACTTGTATCTGTCATGGTTGTTCAAAGGTAGGATGGAGTGGGTACATCATAGGTTCCTCCCTCACAGGATAGTAGAGGGCCAGATGGATCTGGTGCTACAGGCTCTTGAACGATATGATGACAGATTTACTCAGTGTTGTTGGTCCATCTTTTATGTTATTCTCATTTATCGGAACATTTGATAGATCACTTTGATGATACCTTGACATATTTGATGTATGGGATCCTCCTTTTTGATGATGATATATGATGATATACTTCTTGATTCTCTTTGATGAGTTTGATTATAAGATTATCTTTTATGCAGCTATATGATGTTTGATTTATGCATTTACTTGAATTCATGCTAGGAATGCAATATCTTATTTTATGATATATATATAGATGTATGCAAAGATGTATGAATTTGGTGATGCTCTTTTGTTGTTCATGTATAGATGTAATATGTTTAATGGAAATGCACATGTATGTTCCTATATTTTTTTTAATTTTTCAATGTATGCCAGTTTATCCTTAACTATATGAGTGCACATGATGTATGGATGATTTTTCATTGTAAATGTGGGTAATGAATAATGCTCAATGCGTGTATGCAAAATATAATCTCATTTTCTTTATTGTGTTTTATCAAGAACAAACATTATTATTGAACCCCTTTTGCGTAAATGTTTTAACTGCCCAAGATTATTGATGTACCCCCTCGTTCCCTTGGAAAAGTAACCATAAACACATGCATTTGATCAAACAAGACAATGCAATTAATCTAACAAGATAATGCAATGAATCTAACCAGATAATGCAATGAATCTAATATGCCTTGCAATGCAACCTAAGTGTCACCAGCTTTTAGCAAATAAATGCCTTGAGGATAAATTTTCATCATTGAGCATTTTGGGACCGGAAAGTCGATACAATCACCACTGCCCACTGGCATGATGATATGAATACCACTTTTTTTTATCTCATTTTGGTAACATCATTAAGTACAACCCTCACTAGTTGGATGACCAAACTATGGGAGTCTGAATACCGATGTCAATAGATTCAATGTTGCAAGTGGATTTTTGGTATTAAGATATAGAAAATCTAAATAGCCAAGGGATCCATTTGCGTAAACAAACAAAGGTCAATCCATCCGCTTATGGGATAGTCCTCAATGGTTCTTTGATGACCATGTCGTTAGACAACTTCTCATAAGGTGACGAATCTTCCTCCAAACAGTCACTCAAAGGCAATAAAATATTGTATCTCTATCATTGCCAATACCATCAATTAGCTAAAGAGACTTGATATAAATCAATCGATATAAGCAAAGAGATTTTTAACCAACTTTCAAAAGAATCTTTCAAGTGTTTTGCATTGTTTCTTGATTTTCAAATAGTATTTCCAAGTACCTTGATCATTAATGATGTTTGATTTTTATTTAATCCCGAATAATAAAGTCAATTAAGGCTCAAGGATTTTTTTGTGGTAATCAATTTCTTGGTTTATGAACAATGATATCTATCAAAGGTTCACGAAAATATGTTTCTTTCTTCTGAAATTCGGATCTCGCTCTCTCTCTGTTTGACTCTGACTGAATGTTGTTCGTTTGAATCCTTTTTATGTACCAACTTTCTGATATGCTCTTTATTGCCCCAAAGTGTTTGAATATACCCATTTTGACAACTTTGGGCAATGCAAATGATGAAGCTACAAAGCTTTATTAGGACTATGTACAAATGATGGATGCAATGAAGGTTTGGACAAATGGGATGATGAGATGCATTATGTACAAATGCAACCTAGGAAAGACCAACTGAAGGGAACCCAAGGTGCTTGTTTACCAAGTTTTCACCCTTTGGATGGATCAAGCTCTTTTTTATTTTTTTATTTTTTATTTTTATTTTTTTTGCAAGCTTTTTCTCTCTTTTTTTTGCTACCAAGGTGCTTATTTACTAGGTCTTCACCAGGGCACTTTCTTCTTTTTCTTTTTTTTTTTCTTTTTCTTTTTTTTTTTTATCATCAAGGCACCTATTTACTAGGTTTTCACCAAGACAACATCATTTTGGATGTTTTTCCTTTCTTCATGCTCAATTTTCTCAATGTTTTTATCCTTTTGTGCTTTTCAAATGTTTTTGGTATTTTCAAGATCTCTTTTGAACTATGTATAATAAAATAGGATGCTCTCTCATCTGATACTTTTTATACTCTTTCATCTACCTCATGTATAGAACCTTTTAAGATGAATATTATTAATAGGTTCTTGAAGTTTCTCTCCGTCATAATTTGATAATTTATAGGTTCCTGTGCCAAATGAAGATATTATGATAAATGGGCCTAGCCAATTAGCCTCCCATTTGCCTTTCTTTTCCCTCTCAACCTGATTCTTTGGATTCTCTCTCAACACCAAGTCTCCTACCTGAAAAACTCTCGGTTTGATATGTTTATTATAGTTCCTTGAGATTCTATTTTGGTACACTTTCAGGTGCTCATAAGCTTGTGTTTGATGTTCTTCAAGTAACTCCAATTGTTGAAGTCTAGCAACCCTATAGTCTTCATCTGTGATCAATCCTTGTAACGACACTCGTAAAGATAGGATTTCAACCTCTAATGGTAGAACTGCTTCAGTCCCATAGACTAGTGAGAATGGCGTGGCTCCAGTGGGTGTTCTTATGCTGGTTCTATAGGCCCATAATGCTGGATTAATTTGCATATGCCAATCCCTTCCTGATTTGTTGACTGACCTTTTCAAGATCTTCAATATATTCTTATTTGTGGCTTTGGCTTGCCCATTTCCCTGAGGGTAATAAATTGATGATGAATGGTGAGTGATATGAAATGTAGCACATAGTTCATCAACATCCTTATTCTTGAATTGTTTTCCATTATCTGTTATTATGGCATGAGGAATACCATATCGGCAAATGATATGATTCAAGATAAACATGGAAATTTGCTTTCCTGTTGCCATTATCAATGGAACTACTTCAACCCACTTGGTGAAATATTCTGTTGTGGTTATGATATGTTTGTGCCCATTTAAAGAAGGTGGATTTATGACGCCAATTAAATCAAACCCCCATTGATAGAAAGGCCATGGTGTGACAAATGGATGTAATGCTTGTGCCAGTGCATGTATCATATCGCCATGATATTGGCATTTGATGCATATCTTCACAAAGTGGCAAGCATCCTTTTCCAATGTCTTCCAAAAATACCCTAAGTGAAGGATTTTCTTAGCTAGATTTAACCCGCTTGAGTGTGACCCGCAAATGCCTTCGTGAACCTCTTGTAAAGCTAACTTAGACTCTTCTTCCTCTAAACACCTAAGTAACGTCCCGTCTAGACCCTTACGATACAATGTTTCGAAAAGGATTAAGTAATGGGAGGCTTGGAGTATGAAATTGCATTTTGGAGCATGGGTTTGGTCTAAGGGTAGCACTTGGTCTTTAAGGTAGGTATATATAGGTCCATACCAAGGGGAGTCATGTCCATGTAAGAGGGCAACAATTTGGGTTTCGGGGAGGTCAAATGCCAATTTTACCAACTCTTCCACCAAGAACTCATACTTCTCATTTTGATCTGGTTTTTGTAACAAAGAAGCCAAGGTAGCCATGGCATCAGCTGCTCTGTTTTTCTCTCTAGGAATCTATTCAAAGGTGATCAATGCAAAGTATTTCTTCCATCCATCAATCATAGTCTTATAAGGCATCAACTTTTCATCCTTAGTGTTATATTCATTGTTGACTTGATTAATGATGAGTTGAGAATCTCCATAAATTTGTAGCTCTTTTATATTCCATTCTAAGGCCATTTTGATGCCTATGACTAGTGCTTCATATTCTGCTATATTATTTGTACATGGAAACATAAGCTTGTAGGATTTGGGAATGGTGTAACCTTGAGGAGTTACCAATAATATGCCGGCCCTGGAACCTCCTTGATTATAGGATCCATCAAAGTATAACTTCCACATTTTTGCCTCTATGTTGATAATGGTGGAATCCAGAAATTCCACTTGAATAGTCTATGTAGAAGTCATGGGATTTTTAGCTAAATGATCTGCTATCACTTGTCCTTTGATTTCCTTTCTATCAACATATTCGATGTCGAATTCACTCAACATCATCACCCATTTAGCTATTCTACCTGTTAAGGCTATTTTACTTAACAAATATTTGAGAGGGTTTATCTTGGCAATCAACTTGACCTTATGCATCAACATATAATGTCTCAACTTTTGAGATGCAAACACCACTGCTAGACAATCTCTTTCCATAAATGTGTAATTAAGCTCATATTTTATCAACGTTCTACTCAAATAGTAGATAGCTCTTTCCTTTCCTTGTTCATCCTCTTATGCCAAAAGTACCCCTAAGGATCTTTCCGTAGCAGATATGTAGAGAAGTAATGCTTTGCCCTTGATTGGTGACATGAGAATGGGTGGATTTATCAAATAAGTCTTTAGCAATGTGAAAGCTTGATCACATTCGGCATCCCATATAAATATAGTATCCTTATGTAGCAACCTAGTGAAAGAATGACATTTTTCAGCCAATTGGGAGATAAACCTTCGTATGGATTGGATTTTGCCTTGCAAGGATCTCATTTGGCTGATATTCTTAGGTATTTCCATGTCCATTATAGCTTTTACTTTCTCAGGATCCACTTCAATCCCTTTGGCGGAAACTATATAACCTAGTAACTTGCCGGATTGCACTCCGAAGGCACATTTCTTTGGGTTTAATCTGACCTTGAATTGCTCCAACCTAACAAATATCTTTTTCAAAATGTGGAGGTGTTCTTCTCTTTTGTGGGATTTTGCCAATATATCATCCACATAGTCTTCTAAAAATGTGTGCATCATGTCATGGAAGATAGTTGTCATGGCCCTTTGATATGTGGCTCCGGCATTTTTAAGACCGAAGGGCATGACATTCCAACAAAAAGTACCCCAAGGGCAAGTAAATGCTATCTTTTCTTGGTCTTCAGGTGCAATTTTGATCTGATTATACCCGCTAAAGCCATCCATTAATGAGTACATTGAGTGTCCTGCCGTCAAATCCACTATGGCATCTATGCTCGGAAGTGGGAAATCATCTTTGGGGCAAGCAAGATTTAGATCTCTAAAATCTGTACACACACGAATGGATTTATCATGCTTTGTGACTGGTACAATGTTGGAGATCCATTCGGCATATGCTATCACTCTTATGAACCGTACTTTCAACAATTTTTCCAATTCTGCCTTAACCAAAAGAGCTATGTGGGGGTGCATTTTTCTCAACTTTTGCTTAACGGGTTTAACCCCTAGTCAAACATTTAGATGATGCATTATAAAGTCAAGATCTAATCTAGGCATGTCAGCATATGACCATGCAAAGTTTACTTGTTGTTCTTGGAAGAATTTTATGAAGTCTTCTCTTTCTAGAGGTGTGAGTGATGCTACCAAGTGTATGAACTTTGGATCTAATTCTGTCCCAATATTGACCTTTTCCATTGGCTCTATGAGTATAGGTGACCTTTCCTCTTCATGTTCGGGCAAAGTGTCCAATCTCTCTTCCTTTGGTGCCACAATTAGGTTTTCACCAAAAGAAACGTCTTTTAATTTTATTTTTTTTGGTTCTAATGGTGCCACAATTGGGTTTTCACCAATAGAACTTTTCATTTTTTTACTATTTTTTTTTATTTTTTTCTTTTGACTAAGAGATTGAACCCCTGTTGTTGTCATTATGTCCATATTGAATTCATTGGTGAAAGAGGGTTCAACCACATTAAGGTAGTGATTCATTGCTTGGTCATTGGGAAAGTAAAGTAGGTCATTTGGTTCGGTTTGGTCCCAATCAATGAGGTGCAAATTTATCAAAAGTAAGGGTTCATTGGGTAAAATGTCATCAATAGGTGTTATGGACATGACTTCATTTGAGGGTTTGTACATTGTATCATTTAGATCTATGGCGTGTGCTTCCTCAAGATGATCCATGGAAGAAGGGTCAAAGTCCCCTTCACTCGAGTCCTCGTCAACCTCTACGAGAAACAACATGGGAAAAGCCACAAGCGGGTTAAAACTAACATTTGAATCTCCCTCCTCTGAAGGTATCCAAAATGTTTCTATCCATGCTCCATTGGTAGGTACTTGCTCGATATTAGGCCTTTGAATAGGAGGTTCTTCACTAATTTGAGCTTCTTGCCTTGGAATTTTTGCATAAGTATGTATAGCAATCACTTCCTTGTCATGACATGATTCATCTGATAAAGTATCCCATTCATAATCTCAAGAGTCATCACTATCTCCTTCGGATTCTAAGGCATTTATGTGAGGATAAAAATCTTGCATTGGGCTTGAACTTTCTCCTTTGCATTGAAAACCTACTCCAAATTTTTCATGACTTGCCCTCCAAATAGGTTCAATAGGTTCCAATAATCCCCTATTTCTTTGGCCTAAGGGTCCTCTTCCCTTGTATCCCATCTTTTGTATTATATCAAAGCCTTTTCCATATTGCTCATTTTGTATCTTTACATGCTGAATTCTTTCCATGGGAGTGTTGGAAGTATCTTCCTCATCATGGTAAAGCCATTGAAGGACATCATCTTCTTCCTTATCCCATGCTACTTTGTTATCTTCCCTTACAAAATAGGAATTATACTTATGTTCTTTTGATGGTTTACCATGTGATTTTGGAGATGTGGGCATGTCAAATAGAGAAACAGAATATTCCCCTATCCCTTTTGAACTAATCTTGCATTGTTTTTCAAAGTTGTTCATCATTTCACTCATGTGTTGGTAACGATCTTTCTTGGCTTTTTCCTTTTCTTCTTTGGTAGGTTTATAGATTATTGTTTCCAATTTAGGTGCTATGTACGAACTTTCCATTGCATTTGGGCCCTCGTAGCTCACTTTTTCCTTTCCCTTAGTTGATGTCGCTGAGCTAGCTTGAGGAGGGTGTGGAATAACATTTATTGTTAGTTCCTTCATTTTAACATCTTCAATTGTGGTTTCTTGAATAATTCCTTCCTGGTTATGTGGAATGTATAACTCATGAGGAGTTTTGAGTGCATTGCAATATTGGAATGGGTTAGAGTCTCCTCCAACTGTGATTTCTTCACCCATGTACGGAAATTTTATGCATTGGTGGTACATGGATGCGACTGCTTGCATCTCGTGAATCCATGGTCTACCCAACAAAATATTATAAGTTAATTTCATGTCTAGCACTTGGCAATTGGTGTCCTTCTTGACAGGTCCCACTTGGATGGGCAATACAATCATGCCCTTAGAGGCTCTTTCAGCTTCATCATAAGCTTTAATGGTGATTTTCTTTGTAGGGTCAATGCAAGACTTAGATAGACCTAAGGATTTGACAAGACTTAATGTGCAAATGTTGAGACCAGCCCCTCCATCAATGAGAGCTCTTTTGACTCTATGCCTTTACATTAAGACCTCTATATGCAATGGTAGATTTTGAGGATGGGTTATAGACATGTCATCTTGATCGGAAAATGAAAGACAATGAGGTGCTACAAGATGACCTACCATATGTTGAAACCTTTCTGTCTCTAAGTTAGTAGGAACATGTGTCTCTACTAGAGCTTTTTCCAAAATCTCCTTATGGTTTGGTGACAACTTCAATAATTCTAAGATAGAGATTTGTGCTGGAGTACGTTGCAATTGATCAACCAAACTATAAGGCCTTGCTGCTATAGAAGACTGTTTGACTACAATATTGGATGGTGGGATGTTAGTGCTTTGAGGAGCTATCCCTTGTAGGGTTATTCTAGAATTCTGCCCTCTTGTAATGGCATTTGATGCTTCCTTTTGAGGTTGTTCATTAACTATTATAGCATTAACAATATGATCATAAGGTGGCGCAAAGTTGAGATTATTGGCGCTTTGCTTCTTGTTATTTGATGACTCTCCCTTATCATGTTTGTAAAAAGGTTGTTTGAATGCCATATGATCTTCATTATTGGGAGGTCCGTCAACGGTGATTGTGTCGTTATCAATTAAATCTTGCACTACATTTTTTAATTGCAGACATTCATTTATTGTGTGTCCTTGAATTCTGTGATACTCACAATGGGTATTGGCACTCCACCAACCAGGCTTATTATTTGGCTCGTAAGGCTGAATTTTGGGTAGAGTAATGACATTATTAGCCATGAGAACCTTTAATGCCTTTTCAAGGGGTTCACCTAAGGGTGTGAAGTTCTTTGAGGGGGTTGGCCTCAAGTATTTATCAAATTTAGTATTCCTTGAATTATCTCCTTGATTTCCATTGTTGGTGTGATTGTTGTTGGATGGTGCATTAGAGCTCTGATTGGTATTGTTCACTTGATTAGGTGTCCTTGTAAGAGCAAAGGGGACCACCTTCAAGTTGCTAGATTCAACTACTCCATCATTCACAATTCCTTTATTGTTATTCTTATAATGACTGTTACTATTAAACCAATGATTCTTCTGATTGTTGCCATTGTTGCCATTGTTGCCACTGTTGGGGTTGTTCTTATTATCTTTGTATAGTTTGAGTTCTCCACTTTTGACCAACACTTCCCCCTTGGTTACTCCATTTTCAATTAGATCTTGGAAGGTCTTTGGACATTACATTCGTAAGCTGTAGTTTAACTCATTACTCAAACTATTTATGAAGATATCCATCTTCTCTTTTTCAGGCACGCTTCTAGGATATCTTGCAAAAATTATCCTCCACCTTTGTAGAAAAGTGAGGAAGGCCTCTCCATCTTTTTGTTTTGTGTTGCATAACATTATCATCATGACATCATGTTTAATGTTATATGAGTAATGAGCCACGAATTTTGATGCTAACTCTTCAAAGGTTTTAATGCCGGAGGGTAACTTAGAAAACCACTCCTTAGCCATGCCTCCTAAGCTTCACGAAAATAATCTCATTAAATATGTGGTATCATGCATGAACTCTAAGCTCAATGCACAAAACTCCCGTAAGTGATCTTGAGGATCCATTGTTCCTTCGTACTTGTCATATTTAGGAAACACAATATTGATCGAGAATGGCACCATAACCAAGCTTTTATCAAATGGGAATGGGCACAATGCTTCTATAGAGAAAGGCTTGGGAGACCCGCTTTTCTTGATGTTGTCTAGTTGCATTTGAAATGCCTTGAATTGTTTGTTCATGATGTCTAAGGTACTTTCCTCAACTTCCAGTGTTTTAAGTTGGTTGACATCAAAGTCATGGGGAAGCTTGAGACCTTTTTGTGCTAAGTCTATGAAATGTTTTTCTCTATCTAGGTCCATTGCCTTTTCCATGAGCTTTCTGAAATAAGGACATTGAACAGCCTCACTAAATTTTTCATCCGTGGCATCTTCTGTCATTAGTTCGGTGTTATTTTGAGTATGAGTTTGGTTAACTCCGTGAGCACTTGGATCTACTCCTTCATTGTTGGTATTTCCTTGGTTATTAATATTGCTCTGGTTATTCATGTCATTGCCTCCACTATTGGCATTAACTTGGTTGGTGAAATCAATGCCACTATTATCCTTACCACCCAAACTACCTTGATACATCATGTTGTCTTCTTTTTCTTGTTCGGGTGACTTTTGTGGTACCCTAGGAGTAGTTTCATCTCCAGGATAAGGGAGCTCTTGTCTCAAATAATTCCTGTCATCTTGCAAGGTTTGCTTGATGTAATATGATATAGTGAATGTAGGCATGAACCTTGGATGCAAGTTAAGACTACTTGGATCTAATCCTTTGCAAAATTTTGACCGATATGTGAAACAAGATTTTTGACTAGACTGTAAGTTGGATCAACGAAAACACGAAAAAGGGTATTCAAATTGATATTCAAATTTTTTTTATTCTTCCTGGAAGTACTCTCTGTTTGACCTTTTTGTTTTCTAGGCGTGACTAAAACAATCTCAGGCGTGTCTGAAACCTGTCTAAGCGTATACTGATTTGGTGAAGGCGGTACTCTGTAGGTTCTTAGGTGATACTTTACTATTTCCAGGTGGATTTTCAGTTTATTCAGGCGTGTCTCAAATGTCTTTGAACGTGACTTTAGTGTGTATACACGTGTTTAAGAAAGTCATAGGCATGACTAAAAGTCTGACAAGCGAGTGTATTTTGTGTACAGGCGACACTTCTCTGACCAGGGTATAATTTTTTAGATTTTTTAAAAAATTTGATCAAATATTTTTGAAAATTTCTTGTTTTGAAAATTGAAAACAAACGCAACACACACATAAATGTCTCTAAACAACAACTAATGTGTATATTCTCGAATGTTTTCACAAGTATAGCACAAGAATGAATTCCAAACAGCCTACCTAGAGTCAAATTGGTTTGTAAACATGGCTCTACAAGGTGGCCTTTCTAATTTAGCTGGGATTTAATAAATCTTCCGTTCAAATGAATTAAATTATCTCATCCCCCAAGTATGTTAAGGGGCTTCCCACACGCACCGAGGCATGATTTTGTGTAATCTGTAAAGACTACTTGAGGAAGTTCGAGAAGATTAAAATCCCTTTGTCATGCACCCCATTAAGGATGCATGTGTTTCATTTTATAGTGGGTCAGATTCTCGCGGCAAAAGCAAGTGTATCCCACTTTGGGTTGTCCCTCTCACTAGCCTCGCTAAGGAAAATTCGGGAGGTGAGCCCACTAAATGTCTAGCATGTTCATTTTGCAAGTAAGGTAGATTTTGAATTTTAAGTAAAGTTTTTGGGAGTTTGTTTCACCAAGAAGATGAAGAGCATATCCCTAACTTTCCTTTTGATTCTCAAACACTTCAAACACTTAGTTCTTTTTCAACCTCTTGACAAGGAGGTTCTTAGAATTGAAATGTGTGGTTCAATTTCTTCCTTATTAAATCTAGGTTTAAATGACAATGCCACAAGTTAAGGGAATGCAAGCTTGTTTGAGTAGAATACCTTTCCTTGTAGCTAGCAAAAGGCTAGGGGCATTTTTGAGTTGCTGATTTTCATTTTTCACTTACTCACCTTGGCAATTTGCTCCAACTCCCTCCTCCAACAAGTTAGTCCAACACAACCAATTCACAATGAGGGGAAACCAAACTTGCATGTAATCAATCAAAAGATTTTAATGAAAGAAGCTTTAATCTCAAGGTTCATAAATCCAATTTAGAGACACAAATTTCTACTTATAAGCTTTAATCACAGCTAAATATTTCTCATATACCTGGACATCCTCATCTAGTGTGGATTCAAGGACAGCCTTTGTATGCACTTGATTCTCCTTCTTTATTTTCTTTGCCAATGCTTTTCCCTCCTTGTTGAACCTACTTTCTGGCTTTTTCACTCTCGGATGTCTGCTCATTTACTGGTTAACAACAAACACAGAGAGTCAGATTTTCAAATTTTATCAAATTGAACATGAAAATAGCAAATTAAACGCAGGTGACATCCTCCAGCTAGTAGGTGTGAATAAATCACTCAGAGGCATGACTTTATTGATTACACACAACACTTCTCAGTGCACAAACAACATTAATAATAGCACAGGCGATAAATCTATTATGCAAAGCGTAAACAGAACCCTAAATACGTGGCAAATAGTCAATGTAGAGCAACATCCAAAGCTTTTAAAGTGATAAAGATATTATCACAAGCGTAACATTAACAATCAAAGGCATGATAATCTCAATTACTACGTGATAAAAAATTTCTCCTTAAGCGTGATATTAAGTGGAAAGTGCAATGCAAAGAGGAAATTAAAGCGATAGAAAATAAGTGATACGCGATACTTCCCTATGTTTAGGCATGATTTGAAGCCGTAAAGGCTGAATGCTTTGTCATTCTGGGTGTGAGTTTCCAGCTAACAGGTGTAAGATCAGGCTTCCGAAGTGACACTGTAAGGATTCTAAGTGTGAATAGATCTCCCGTAGGCGTGACTTTAGAAAATTCCTACAGAAAACACACGGAAACCAAACAAAAACGTATGCAAAGATGATTTAAATCATAAATTTGTTAGTATTTGAGGCTCAAGGCCCCACGGTGGGCGCCATTTGTGTGTGTGAGTTTAACACCTTCATGAAATTAAGATCAAGTAGCAACAATTTAAGCTAAATACAAAGGAAATTTACTCTAAAATGCAACTACAATCTATAACATCTCATGGATCTCTAGAAAGAAGTGGTAAGTGAGCTCTCAGCTACAAATCCTCACTAGTGACACCTCTAAAATGAGAATAATGCTACTATGATGCTTCTAAATGCTTATTCTATGATGAATTTATGCTTAATCTAGCTCCATTGATAACCATGCAATGATAAAATGCTAAAATGATAACTCTAAATGCTCAAATGCTTCAATTGCTCTTAGAAATGATCTTAATTGACTATAATAACAATGCTTTTCAATTGAAATTCTAAGATTGAAATGCTCTCCAAAATGCTTCATACTTATAGTAATTTCCCAAGGGTAGGGGGTAGAGTGAGTTGATCATGGTTATGCTTGGGTAAGGTCAATTGGCTTTGCTTTGTCCATAAATGGGGGGACAAGGAGGGGACAATCATTTAAATGGTTTCAAAAGGCTAGACCATTTCAACAAAAGTGAGTGATTTGTGTCCATTTTGTCTCCAATTTGCTTTGTTGAGGGAAATTATGATTTATTAATTAATTAAAGTAATTAAATTTAGCCATGAAGGGGAAGAGGTTCATTTTGATTTTTGCTTTCAACAACTATGTCATTAATTGAATTTAATCCATTTCGTAGTGTTTTTCCCCTTTTCAAGCTTCATTTAATCATTTAATTGAATTTTCCTTTGATTTGAATTGCCTTTGTCCCATTTATTAATTTTTCGTGCTATTTTGATGATTTGATTGCACTTTTTGATTGATTTAATCCTTTTGCCAATTTTCCTTGTCTACAGTACCTCTGTAGGCTCCTCCACAGCAAGCACCCCAGCAACAGGCATCTCCCCAGAGACCTATGCCTCCACCACAGAGACCAGTACAGGCTCCTCCACCTCCACCCCCTCCTAATGGGAGTGGATCTTGATATATAGCATTATTGTAGCCCATTTTTTATCTTTGTGATGCAATGTGAAATGCAATGGTAGATGGATAGAATGTATGCATATGTGAAATGTATGATTTTGAGTTATGCTTATAGTGGATGCACATGTATATGCAAATGAAATGAAAATGCAATGGATATGTAATGAATATGGTACTAATCATCTCATGCAGGATTGTAGCAATATATGATAGGTACTAATCAAAAGATGTATGTTCCGAAGATCGAGAGCTAGGACCAGACACTTGTGCAGCCAAGAGGAACCTGGGACAAAAGATGAGGACCTTTGATGAAGAGAAAGCGATCAAGAGAGCACCAAAATAGAGTCTCAAAGAAAGCCTAGAATGAAAATGCAAACCCTAGGACTTGGTTGTTGGACTCGTCGTATTTATCATCATCGAGTTCATTTAAGCATGAGACAATCACAAGATGTCATACAATCCTCACTAACATTGCTATTATGAGAATATGAATATGACACAAGTCTTAGATTTGTCGGAATGAGGTGTAAGCATTAAGGCACAAGAAGCCAGAATGACCTGAACACCTATTCCTTTTGATTTAGCAAGTTAACATAAGCATCAAAGCACAATTGCTAGAATGACCTAAATGTTGTTTGTGAACAAACACACCAAACATGCAAGAGTTTCTTCTTTTACCAAAGAGTGCTCGTAGTGACCCTTATGTTCACTCAGCAGGACGAGCATTAGCAATTTTACTTGTAGCAGAAAGAAGTCACTCAAAATAGACAAGGAGAAGAACCAACCTCACCAAAGTGTCCATATAAAAGGAGTCGAGGTATGCATGGCCATCCAATATGAGATGAAGGCTCTTACAGACGGACACCCCTCTTAGATAGATTCTTTGGATCATTGAAACTAAACTGGCAAATAGAAAGCAAAAGAAAAATCATGCCCCCAGTCGTTGCGTTTCTCAATCAAGAAAGACATCTTAGATTCGCTCGAGGAGAAATGATAAAGCAAACAAAAAAGCAAAGGAAAAGCTCAACATGCTTCAAAGGAACACAAAATCAATTTTCAGTTTCAGTTTACATTGTGTTCAAGTGGATCAAAAATTGAATCGGAAGCAAACAACGTTCGAAGTCTCAGCGGGATAGTGACAGTAGGCAGACACAGTGAGAACCACTAGTGATCGTCGCAAGAGATGAAGTCTCAAGAAGATACCAAAAACTACACAAAGTATCAGTAGGAAAACATAGCAAGAAATGCTAGTGACTGATACAAGAGAGATTCTCAAGGTGAGAAATCTCAAAAGATACTAGCAAAACATCAACAGGCAGACGCAGTGAGAACCACTGGTGACTGATGTAAGAAAAAGATCCCAAAAGGGGAGAGATCAAACGAAAGCTAGGTATCAGTAGGCAAGCATAGTGAGAACCACTGGTGACTGATACATGAGAGATCCTCAAGGAGAGAAATCTCAAAAGGTACTAGGCATCAGCAGGCAGACGCAGCGAAAGTCGCCGGTGACTGATGCATGAATAAAACTTCTGAAAGTGATAGGACAATGCCCCCAAGTATGAACTAGTTCCAATCCATGAAGAGTCGAGGAAAATCTCAAAGATAACTGAAGGCAAGAGCATGAGCTGGCAAACTAAAGCAGGAAACGGACTCAAAGCAGGAAACAAACTAAAGCAGGAAAGCGAGAAAGCAAACTAAAGCAGGAAACTAAAAGCCAAGCGATGCTGAGATGAGATGTAACTTTAGGAAACAAGAGGCATCGGTTTACCAGGTTTTCACCATCTTGGCAGAGATTCTATTTTTGCTACCATGACACCTGTTTACCAGGTTTTCATCAATGGCACATTTTTCATCTTTTTCAATTTTTTTGTACTTTTTCCCTTTTTTATTTTTTTTGTATTTTTGAATATTTCATTTTTTTTGTAGTTTTGATCTTTTTCACTTTTTTATATTTTTTTCAATTTTCTATTTTTTTATTATTATCAAGGCGCATGTTTACCAGGTTTTCACTGAGATAATAGATACATCAAAGCGCCTGTTTGCCAGGTTTTCACTAAGATGATCATTTTTTCAAGACATTTTGCAATTTTTAGGATTTTTGCAATATATCATTTTTTTGGATTTTTTCAGGACCAATAAATATGTACATGAGCAAACGAGCAATGTCTCAACTATAGAATTTCTTCAAGTGAAGAGCATTGATAGTCTCTTTGAGTTTCTCTCCTTCAGTGGTGGAGAGTCGATAAGCGCCAGACCCAAATGCTACAGTAATGACATACGGACCAAGCCAGTTTGGTTCAAATTTTCCTTTTTGGGCCCGTTGTTGTTGATTTTTGGGATTTTCTCTTAGGACGAGATCACCCACTTGGAATTCTCTTTGTTTGGCCTTCTTATTATAGGCTTTGGACATTCTCTTTTGATATGCTCTTAGATGATCAAACACCACCTTCTGGCATTCATCAAGTAATTCAAGCTCTTGAAGCTGGGATATTCTATTGTCTTCATCAGTAATGAGGCCCCTCAGAGAGATTCGTAATGTCAGAATCTCAACCTCAATAGGTAGTACTGCCTCTACTCCATAAACCAAGGTGAAGGGAGTGGCCCCCATTGGTGTTCGGATACTTGTTTTGTAGGCCCACAAGCTGGATTAATCTAAAGATGCCAATCTCTACCAGATTTATGAACTGTTCGGTGCAATATTTTTAGAATTGTCTTATTAGAAGCCTCTGCTTGTCCATTACCCTGAGGATAATAGATAGATGACCAATGCTGAATAATTCTAAATTTAGTGCACAAGTCCGTCAGGTCCTTATTTTTGAATTGTCCCCCATTGTCAGTGATAATAGATGAGGGTATGTCATATTTGCAAATGATATAGTTCAGTATGAACATAGCAATAGTCTTGTCATCAACTACAACTAGAGGTACTGCCTCAACCCACTTGGTAAAGTAATCAGTAGTTGTAATGATAAACTTGTGCCCCCTGGAAGATGAAGGATGTATCTGACCAACCAAGTCGAAGGCCCATTGCTGAAATGGCCAGAAACTAATGAGAGGACTAAGTTTATGGGCAGGACCATGAATCAAGTTTCCATGAAATTGGCATTGCTTGCAAGTCTTGGCATATTAAACAGCTTCTTTTTCCATATTCGGCCAGTAATATCCATCTCTAATAAGTTTTTGGGCTAACATTAGACCACTAGAATGAGACCCACAAATACCTTCATGTACCTCAGCCAATGCACGTTTGGACTCATCGGGTTCTAGGCACCTAAGAAGAGTACCATCTAAACCTCATCTATACAAGTCATTTTCTATGAGAACATATTGTGAAGCAATATGAATGAGGTGAAAATTCTCATTCTGGGTATAAGTGTCAGGAATGATCTGGTCATGAAGGTAAGAAAGAATATGGTGGTAGAGGGATGAATCATGTCCAATGATTGAACAGATCATCCTGGATTCAGGATTATCATAAGTAGGGTAGTGTAATGTCTCCACCAAGAACTCGTGTCTGAAATCATTTTCTGGCATTTGTAACATTGAGGCTAGAGTGGCCATAGCATTAGCTGCTTTATTGTCTGTCCTTGGAACCTGCTGGAAAGAAATATGTGCAAAGTATTGCTTGAGATCATCCACCATTCTTTTGTAAGGTATTAGCTTGTCATATTTTTTTTGGTAGACATCATTGACTTGATTAATGATTAGCTAAGAATCACCAAAGACTTTGAGCTCATCAACATGCCATTCAAGGGCTATCTTCATTGCATTAAAATAAGAGCTTCATATTCAGCTATGTTGTTTGTGCAAGGAAACAACATTTTATATGCTTGGCAATGAATATCTTTGAGGTGTAACAAACAGAATGCTCGCACCAGATCCTTGTTGAGTGAAAGATCCATCAAAGAACATGCTCCAAGATTGATGTGCGAGAAGCATGATGGATTCATCTGGAAACTCAATACTCAAAGGTTGGTGATCTTTCAAAGGAGCCTCTGCCAGCTGATCAGCAATTGTCTATCCCTTAATGGCTTTTCTTTCCACATATTCAATGTCAAATTCACTAAGGATCATTACCCATTTTGCTAATCTACCTAGGAGGGTAGCCTTACTCAACAAGTACTTCAATGGATCAATTTTTGCAATAAGCCTAGTGGTATGAGCTAGCATATAATGCCACAATTTCTGAGAAGCAAATACCACTGCTAAACAAGCCTTCTCAATGATGGAGTAGTTCATTTCATAGGCAACCAATGTTTTGTTGATATAGTATATAGCTCTCTCTTTGTTGTTCTAATCTTCTTGAGCTAGGAGAGCGCCCAAAGATGTATTTGTTGCTGATATGTATAGTATAAGTGGCTTCCCATGAATAGGAGTCATCATAATTGGGGGATTAGCAAGATACTATTTTATTTGAGCAAGTCCTTTGTCACACTCCTCATTCCATTCATAGGTCACATTCTTATGCAAAGTTTTAGTAAATGGTTGTGACTTGTCGGCCAATTGTGAAATAAAGCGTCAGATAGATTGTAGCCTTCCTTGTAATCCTCTCATTTGAATAATATTCTTGGGTGGAGGCATGTCCATAATAGCTTGCACCTTTTCAAGATCCACTTCTATGCCTTTAGCTAAAATAATATAGCCCAAGAGTTTTCCAGAAGTAACACCAAAAGCACATTTCTTTGGATTAAGCCTAAGACTAAATTGTTCCATACGGTCAAGAATTGGACCCAAGTCTATGAGGTGAGTTCTTCACTACATGCTTTTGGCTAAAGTATCATCCACATAATCCTCCATCATTTTATGCATCATATCATGGAAGATAGTAATAATAGCTCTCTGGTATGTTGCTCCAGCATTTTTAAGCCCAAAACGCATGACATTCCAGCAAAAGGTACCCCAAGCACATGTAAAAGTGGTATTTTCTTGATCTTCTAGCATGATTTTGATTTGATTATAGCCAGAAAAGCCATCCATTAATGAATACATCTCATACCTTGTTGTCATGTCAACTATCATATCAATATTAGGTAGTGGGAAGTCATCTTTCGGACATGCCTTATTAAGATCTCTGAAATCTGTACACACCCGAATGGATTTGTCATGTTTAGTGATTGGAACAATGTTTGAAATCCATTCTACATAATCAATAGTTCTTATGAAGCTAGCCTTAAGGAGTTTTTCAAGTTCTGCTTTGACCAAAAGTGCTACATGAGGATGCATTTTTCGCAACTTCTGTTTAATAGGTTTGATACTTGGTGCAATGGACAAATGATGCATGATTAGATTGGGGTCTAATCCAGGCATGTCAGAGTAGGTCCATGAAAAATTTATTTTCTTGCTCTGGAAGAAGCTTGTGAACTTTTCTTTTTCCTCAGCAGACAATGATTGTGCTAGGTGAATGATCTGTGGAGTAGTTTTTGTACCCAAATTGACCGGTTGTGTCAACTCAATCAATACTGATGACCTCTCTTGGAAGTGGCTCAGAAGAGCATCAAGTATCTCATCCTTGGGCACCTCAAAGAGGTTTTCACCCACGGATACATCTTTTATTTTTACTATTTTTGGCTTTGATACTGCCACAAAGTGGTTTTCACCATCAAAGCATCTATTTTTTCTTCTTTTAATTTTTTGACTGAGATACTTGATATCCACCTCTGTCATGCTAACACTGCTCTCACTGGTGGAGGACATCATAGGCTCAATTGCGCGGAGGTAATAGGCTAGATCATAATCAGTCTAGAACATTAGGACTTCATTGGATTCAAGAGGGGAGTTCCAGTTTATCAGATCAAGACGATGGAGTGAAAGGGAAGTAGTGACTGGTTCAACTATGTTCACGGTATAACCCTCAAAAGTGCTAATGAGAAATTCAATGCCTAAAGCAATCTCATCCAAAGGAATGTTTGAATCCCTATAAGACCTTATGTCAGAGGTAGAGGACATGTTAACATTAGTGGCGTCTAATTCGTGCGGCCTAGCACTAGACCCTTCACCTACTTCGAGGAGTCTTTCATACACGTGAACAATATCTATGTCTACATCATAAATGGAATCAAATAAAGAGTCAAACTCATTCATGTGAGTCCATACTTGATGTAGGAATTTCATTAGCATCATCAGTCTCATTATTATCCCTTGTGGCATTGATAGCTTGCTGAAGTTGTTCTTGTTCATAGTACTTTTGAAAATATGGTGGCCTATATTGTTCACCTGTAAAATTGGGATCATCATTTAGTGTTTCTTTACATTCCTCATATGTAACTTGATGTACTAAAGAGGTTTTATCAGAATCAGCTTCAAAGCAAGTATCAATATCAGACTCTACCATATGAACAGGTATGATAGGCTCATCAAGTTTAACAAGGAGTGCCGCAAGATCCGAAGGGATAGGATATGGAAATGTATCCTCATCAAAGTTTTTCTTTGGATTCACTTCTAGAGTGGTATCTTCAATTTCTTGTTCAGGTTCAGGTTCAGGTTTAGGTTCAGGTTCAGGCTTAGGATCAGACTCAGGAGCTGACACAAATTTATTAGTCCCCAAATGAAAGGGAGTCTTCTTAAAGCCTAAGCCACTAGTATCTTTTGTGCGGCGACCTGTAGCTTCAATAGGTTTTAGCAAGCCATTATCATTTTTTCCTATGGGACCACTCCCCTTATAATCGAAGCATTTCATGATTTTGAAGGCCTCACTATATGGTTCTTGCTCTAAATCTGGAGTGGTTGTTTCAACTGTTTCTTTTCCTTTGTAGATCCAAGCTCTGATGGCTCTTTCTTCATCCTCATTTTCTAAAGGTATAGAGGCCCTCACAAAGGTGCCATCATAAATTGTTTGAGGAGGAGCATTAGGAACTTTGTTGTCTTCAGAAGGTCTCCCATGAGAACATGGAGACAAAGGTAGAGCAGCAAGAGATAGCACAGGTTCCATTCGGTATTCCCCCATGCCTGTATCCTTAAGTCTCAAAGTTTGTTCCATCTCTTTCGGCTTAGCCTCATAAAACTCAGTAGATTCCCTATTTTCTAGAACAAAACTATTTACAGTTTGCGTAAGAGCATTGCAAGAGAAGTTGGTATTTGTAGGTACAGTGACTTCCGCCCCATGAAATGGGATCTTAATGCATTGATGGTATGTGGATGGAACAACCTGCATCTCATGAATCCAAGGCCTACTTGACAAGATGTTGTAGGTGAGAGGAATATCAAGCACTTGGAAAGTAACATCTCTCTCAACAGGACCTACGTGGATAGGTAGCACAACTAAGCCCTGGGACTTGCGTTCTTCCTCATCATAAGCTTTTATGGTAATCTTTTTGCAAGGATCTATGCAGTTCTCATCATATCCTAGCTAAGTGAGCAGTTTAGAGGAACAAATATTAAGACCAACACCGTTATCTATGAGCACACGATGGACACGCTTAGGACCTATCATGACCTCTATGTGTAAGGGAGCATTATGTGGGTGACTCAAAGAGTGGTCATCTTCTTCAGAAAAGGATAGATAATGAGGTGAAGTCAAATGACCCACCATAGATTGGAACTGATTGAGATCGAGATCCTTGGGAACATTAGCTTCAACAAGAGCCTTATCCAAAATCTGCCTGTGAGCAGGCAAGATCTTTAGCAACTCAAAAATGGTAATCTAAGCGTTAGTTCGCTGAAGTTGGTCTAAAATACTATAACTAGCTGAGCTAGCTATAGGAATAGTTTTTGTGTTCTTGTTGGTAGGGCCAACAACAGTCTTATCCATGCTTTACTTCGGAGTGGATGTGGGAATATTAGGTCACTTATCCACTGTTTTCTTTGGAGTGATGTAGAAGTATCAGGACCTTTCAACACAACTCTTCCTCACGATCGAGTGACAACACTAGCACAACCTTGGGATCGTTCAGATTCAGATGAACAAGATGTAGAACTACAGAAAATGAAAGGCGTCTTAGATTTTGGAGCATCATCACTCCCCTTAGAAGTGATCATATCACAATATTCCATCTCGATAGGTTCAATCATACCAATAACATTGTCATTATTAGTGTACGTGTAATTGACTTTGGCATTGGTATTCTTGGTGTTTGAAGACTCGCCCTTCTCATGAGGAGGGAAGGGATCCTTGAAAGCTTGATGGTTTGAATTCTTATTATGGTCTCCACAATGATGTCACCATTTTCAATGAGATCTTGCACTTTATGCCTCAATTGGAGACAAGTAGAAGTTTTATGACCAATATTCTGATGATAGTCACAATAAGCATTATCATTCCACCAGTGAGGTCATGGCTATGGGTCATAAGTACGCTTTTCCAAAGGAGTAAGAACCTGATTTTGTATAAGAGTCTTGTAGACCATATCAAGAGGCTCTCCCAAAGGAGTGAAATCACACTTGGGTCGATTGGACCAAGGTTTGTTCTTAGAAAACCTCAAAGGTTGCTGATTATCAGTTGTGGTCTTTTCGACAACCTTAGCTACTTGTATACTGGAAGTAAGATTAAAAATAGGCTTTGAAGGCTTCGCAGTAACATTATCCACCACTCCATCATTTACCACATCTTGGTTCTTATTGACAGTCTTTCCTTTATCTTTGTTTGTGGAGAATCCTTGTTTATTGTCCTTATTCAAAGTTAGCTCTCCCTTCTTGATCATGAAGGCCTCTATTCGCACTACTTGTCTGATCATGCTATCAAAAGTAAGAGGACCTTGCAATTGCACTTGGTATCCAAAATCGGGGACAAGATTGTCCAAGAAAATATCAAGTCTTTCAGACTCTGGTAGTTTATGAGGACACTTCGTACACAATTGTCTCCATCTCTGGAGAAAAGTTAGGAAAGGTTCTCCTTGTTGCTATTTTAAGTTACAGAGATCCCAGATGTTGATCGGGTGTTGAATGTTATGCGAGTAGTGCTAGAGAAAAAGATTAGCCATTTCATCAAAAGTTTTAATACCAATAGGCAATCTAGAGAACCATTCCATAGTAGGTCCGTCCAAACTTCAAGGGAATAAGTGCATAAGATATGTCTGATCGTGCATGAATTCCATAGATAATGGCCCAAACTCCCTTAAGTGATCTTGGGGATCGGTTGTACCCAAGTATTTGTCATAATTAGGGAGTTCCACACCTCTAGGAAAAGGTGGCATATAAATGCTTATGTCAAAAGGGAAAGGACAAATACTCTCCATCGTAAATTGTTGAGTGGGTTGACCTCTATTCCTCACAAATTGACTAATCTGATCTTGCATTTCTCAGACCATCTTTTGCAACTTTGCGGTCTCATTTTCTTCTTCCTTAGCTATGAGTGTTTCAACTTGATAGTCTCGGGGTAACTTGGCCCCTTGTTTAGCTAGCTCAAGGAAGTACTTTTCTTTATCCTCTAAGAGAAGAATCTCCATCATCTTAATGAGACCTTTATTAGTTTTGGCAACGTCTATATCTTGTTGGGTTATCACTTCAGGTGCAGTCCCAAGGATCTCATAAATACTCAGACCCTGATCTTGTTGCTGATCATCTTGGTTTTGATCAAATGGAGGAGGATGATAGAAATAGGTGGGTTGTTGACCACCTTGAGATTTGCTTTGAGATTGATCATCATTGTGGAATGGATTTTGGTCATATTGAGATTGAACATGAAATTGTTCATTCCGAGACAGACCATGACATGGTTCATTAGAAGATTGACCATGATATTGATTGTTTTGAGATTGATCAGTGTTTTGACAATACTTGCCTGGTTGGAAATCAAATGAATTTGCCATCATGTCGTAGACTTGTGCAATATCTAGAGACTTGACAAAGTGATGTGAATGAGATCGAAAAGGTGTAGCCAAGGTAACCTTTGGTGAATGAATAAGATCAAAATATTTAACAAATTATGGTGGAAAAATATCTTCAACAGCACCACTAGGTTCAATGATAGGACTATTCTTAGTAGGATCAATTGGCACAATAATAAAACTAGTTTGTTTAAGAGATCTTCCAAAGTTGTGGAACAATGATTCATCTTGGAAGTATGAGTTATCTTGGTCTTGAAATGAAAAACCAGGTTGAGCTTCAAACAATGGGTTGAAACACTCTTGAAACATGGGAGGTGACGGTTGAGACAGACTACTTTTCAAAGTGCTTAATGAGGAAAATGAGGATGTGTCACAAAGTTTAGATTTCGCAATGGATTCAGGAGGATCTATCTCTTGATTAGGAGGTTCACTTCTACCTTGATCAGGATTCTGAATAGGATAAGTCTTTCCACTTCTAGTCATGACAATCATAGACAAAGATGAAATGAGAGAGGATTCAGGACAAAGCTAGACTCGGTCTCTAAGAACAACGCAAAGAAGATAAAGGCTAGGATAGCCAAGATGCGAGATGGATCTGATATGAATCGTCAGAAGAGGGGGCTAGAACAACCGAGGTAAGACTATCGAAACATGAGATACAAAAGGCATAAAGAGATAAGGTAAACCAATGAGAGATGACACAAGTCAAAGTGAAGATAAATCAATTCCTAACTCAAAACAACTAGTTTCTGACAGTGAACGACAAGAAAGCAGAAAAATAGACCTTAAAAAAAAAGCAAATCAGATAAAAAGTCAAACAGTCAATGGCAAATAGGTCTCTATTTTTTCAAAATGGGCTACAGTATCACGTGAGAAAGTACCAGGCCACGTGAGAAAGTACCAGGCCGTGCGAGAGAACACCAGACTTTGCGCGAGAAAACAAAGTCTCGAGTGAGAAAGTTCTCTTAAGTGTGAAACCTCATGTGGGAAAAGTGCAAAATCTAATAATCTGATATAATTTTTGAGGTTAAAGTTGAATTTTGAGGTACAACCTAAACTGATGTCTAATAGAAAATCTAGTTTCCTGACAGGTTTGAAGAGTAGTTTAATCAACAATCTCATTTTAGGATTTCAAGCATTCATTTAAAGACACAAAGGTTCAAATCAAGCAGTTGTGGAACAATAAGTAGTCATTAATAGACCTATCAAGGACAAAGCAACTTGATAGCATTAGGGGAGTCTTTGTTTGATAATGATTGGACAATGTTTAAGACTCGATAACAAACACATAGCTTAGTCCTATAAAGAAAATGGTGAGAAGCCAAAACCTTTGCCCCATTACTTATGCGCATACGTACACCTCACACAGTCGTGTCAACCCCTAGAGGGCACCTGTGTTTTTGGTGTTTCCAAGGACTCAACAATGTATGTTCAAAGGTTACCCTTGTAGTAGGGGCCAGTGTCACAACCACCTCCAAACATCCAGGTGTATGCCTATGATGGGAATCTATGGGAGAGATTCTTCCCCCTCCCTGCGCAAAGATTATGACTCCTTTCAGAGGTGAACCGGGTAGGCCACTAGCTAAGGAAAGTTTTTAATAAGCTTTCATTCACACTAACCTTTGGTGCCCCTGATACAGGATTGAGGCCTCACAGCCACACCAACACCCGAAATTCATACACCCCCGCAAGTAGGGCTAGGAGCGGTGCCACTCAGTATAACAGACGAAGCCTTCTCAAGATGATAGTCAAAGTCTTGAGAAGGAAGCTAACATGGTTTTGGAGTCTTTAGACTCAATAAAATGTTCTTTATTAGAGTGAGGTGGAATCACCAAAAATAGGTGCGTACTCACTTGGGTCATTCCCGGAGGTTCAATACCGGCAAGCCCTCTAAAGGTGACACTGGACTTGGTTTAGATTCGGGGGTTGGATTTTTTGGTTCTCCCAAAGGGAGAAGAGCATACTTCTCTATCCTATTTCCTCACCCAAACACATCAAGAAATTTCATCACCAAGTTAGTTTCACTCCACCACAACTACAAGCTTTTGGGTTTTTGTTTCTCTCAAAGAGAGAAGAGCATAATCCCCTAGCTAATAGAAGCGTAAAGATTCACTACCTTTCTCCGCTTCCCCAAGAATTTGTCATACTAGTAAGATCATTAGGATTTCAAGTTCATTCATGGTCATCACCTCCATGTAATGAAGAGCCAAAGTCCCTACTCACTATCAAAATCCTCAAGAAATTTTAACGGAGCCCTATTTAGACTATGTGAATAAAAGCAGGAAACAAACACAACATTTTTAGCAATCTTCGACTATCGGCCTGCAATCAAACCATTAGCATGTTTTAGTTCTTGGTCAAACGTTCTACAGAAAACCATTATGCTATGAAAATGACAGAAAATACTAAGAAACAACAAATAGAAAACTGTTAGAAATCCGAAACAAAAAGCCAGAAAGCAGGAAAATTTAGGTCACTATCCTGGAATCTCGTGCGAGGAAGTACTCCATGGCACGTGAGGAAACATAGGCTACCGTGAGAGGAAGTGCTACAGGGAGAAAAATCTTGTGAGGGACACTCTAGATTCTCATGTGAAGATCCGTACACAGGCAGTATGGACACACGACAGAGCATGAATTTTTATCAGAAAAAGATGAGAATGAGGCCAGAAATCAGATTTTCTACCCCATGGTGGGTGCCAAAATGTGTGTGTCTAAATGTGGACCTCTAAATCAGGCACAAACGCAACATATTCATTACTCACATGATCAAATTACAAGAGAGAGTATGAATACTCAATTTGAAATTCATTGTGAAGTGACCTGTTGCCTCCTATGTAGGTGGGGTGTTTAATTACTCTCAGATTGGAGAGCGAACAACCATAAGACCATCTCTACAATGGAGGATTTGAAAATATGAAAGATGAGAAATTAAAATGAAATTAAACTAGAATGAGATGCAATTAATCTAAAATACTTGAAAGTAAAGATGAAATGCAATTTAATCTAAGAACTTGAAACAAATATGATATTAGTCTAAGAACAATTAAGCAAATTTAATCTAAGATGAGATGCAAGATTATACTAATAATGAGATACTAATCTAATTAATGCAATAAAAGCTTTGGAAACAAATAAATAAATGAGACTAAAAATCACCTATAGTTTGGATACTCTCAAAAATTGCCCCCTCAATGAAGAAAATGAGGTCCATTAAATAGAAAAGCCAAAAGAGGAATGAAGAGTTTCTTGATTTGAAACTCTTGACCCTTCATTCCCAAATTGAGACAAAAAAGTGAGAATTACTTAATAAAAAGAATGGAAAATGCCACACAGGTGGCCTTTCGAATATCTTGAATTATTAATTCAAAAAGGTGTGTCCATTCAAATATCAAGCAATTATTAATTCCTTTTTATGGGTAATTAGCCAAATGGGGTGGATTTAATTTATTTCTAAGCACTTAAGACTTTAGGATTAAATTAAATTATCATAGGGGTAATTAGCTAACTAAAGTCAAGGACTTTAGGAATTAATTTTGATATTTAATTAATGCAATTTATGGTCTTTGCAATTGACATCAAGTCAAATTAAGTCAAGTAGGAGAGAGAAAATTGCCTAGGGAACTAGGACTTTGAAGATGTAAAATTGACAAAAATGCACCAAAATTGATTGAATTTAATAAGTGTCAATTTTAGGGTATTACAGGAGGCAGTTAAGCCATGTCACAAACCTTGCGAGGGACACTGGCTCACTTCCAACATGTATATATTCATAATATGGCCATTAATGCCATTGAAATATGTAAATGCACTCAAAAGTGCAAAAATACCAAAAAGATGTAAAGTTGCATTTTAATGCAACTAAAAGCCTATAAGGCTCCTATGGGGATTAGAAGGTTAGTGAGGCTTGAAAAGGTTGTTTTAAACTTTTATCAAAGTCCTAAAAGGAGTACTAGAGTCATGTTGTCGAGTTGACAACATTGGTTGTCAACTTGACAACACTTCTAATCATATTTTGTTAGATAGTCAATTTTGAAACTTTTCTTAGATAGTTTTAGACAGTTAGTCGGGTTTTTGGAGAATGGGAGTTTATTTCAATGAAGATCCATGTGAGTGGTGTATGAACTAAATATGGGGCTCTGATTTAGCTCCACACTTCAACATAGTCATTATTCACCAGCTATAGTCAAGAATGAATATTAGATTATTCATCTCACCTTTCTGAATGATTCGACCTGTTGCCTTCTATCTAGGTAGGGTTTAAAATTTACTCTCAAAATCAAGATCCTTGCAACCATAGACTACTACTAGAATGAAGGATTTATGCAGTTTAATCTAGAAATGAATGTGCAATTAATCTAAATGAGTATGCAATTGATCTAGAAATTGAAATTAAGCTAGAAACAATGAAAGCAAACTAGATTAAGAGATGAAGTGCATGATTATTCGAAACATGATATTAAGCTAGAAATGAATGTTATGCTAAGAAATGAAAGCTTCAATGCAAAAGGAGTTCTGGTGACAATGCGATAGCACTTCGTTGCTCAAAAAGTTGGGATCCTTTGAATGAGAAAAGAGGGTTCTTTTATAGAATCCTAGGTTCAATCAACGATCAAGATTGAATTAGACGAACGGTGGAGATTGAATGAGAGATCAATTCAGAATAGAAAGTTCTCAGTAGAGAGGCCATCAACTGCCTGTTTTTGTCTATTTTAAAGTTGTTAATTGTTTTATTTCCTCTTTTTGATTTTCAATTAAATCAAAGTTTCCTTTTCTGAACTGAAGAGAAGATTTGAAGAGATTATTTAATTCAAATAAATACAATATTGCCTCATAAGTGGATTTTTTTAATTATTTGAATAATTAAATTTAATTTTCAAGATGAGGATATTTATTTAAAATCAAATATTTATTTAATTCCTTTTTTATGTATTTTAGCTAAAGAGGGTAGATTTAATTTAATTAAAGTGCTAGGACCTTATAATTAAATTAATTGATCATAGGGTTTATTTAGCTAATTTGTATTTGATATTTAGGAATTAAATATGTTATGTGATTGATGTAGATTTAGGGTTTTCTGCATTTGACACTAAGTCAAGTAAAGTCAAATAGAAGACAAAATTGCCTAGTACAATAGGACTTTGATGATTCAAATTTGAAAGAATGAGACTAAAATGCAACAAAATTGGTTAGGATATCAAGATGCCAATTTTGGGGTATTACATTTTGCCCCTCTTTGAATTGATGTGCAAGCAGCGCATTGATTCAAAGAATAGTCTGAATGTGATAGTTGGTGAGGTTTTCATGATTATCTCCAGAATGAAGCTTAACCCTTGGAAGTCAAGGTTAGATTTCCAAGACACCAATCAAATCAAGTTGTAGAATCATCTCTAGAACAAATCTTGATTCTCCAAAGTCTAAGTTAGATTGTGAAGACATCGATCAGATTACCATTTTTGTAAGACTGTCCCTAGAATGAGGCTCAATCTCTAGGAGTCAGGGTTAGATTGCCCTGATACCTGTTGATTAAATGATAACTGAGTAGATTTTTAGACTATCTCCAAAATGAAGCTTTGTCCTTCGAGACCCGGGTTAGATCACCTAGATGTCAGTAAAAGAGTTTTCAAGAGCCATCTCCAGAATGAAGCTTGACTTTCAAGAACTAGGGTTAGAAATCCCCAATACCTGATAGAGATTTCAAGAATCATTTCCAGAATGAAGCCTAATTCCTAGGGATCTGAGTTAGATCTCTCAGATACCTAAAGATATTTCAAGAATCATCTCCAAAATGAAGCTTGATTCTCAGGGATCTAAGTTAGATTGCTTAGATACCTAGCAATATGATGACAAGATGCAAGGCATAAAAATGCCCCAAGTGATGAGATGCCCCTAGCGATGAGGTCTTTTGATTTAGATCAGATTAATTTGAGAATTGATTTGAGATTAAATGATGCAATCATCCTGCCCCTTCGAGAGCGAAATAGAAAGATGACACGTCATGAAAAGTAGTTGATAGCAAAAGGTTGCAGATAGGGATAAAATCAAAGATCTAGAAGAACTCAAAATAGATTACGGAAGAATCGATAAGATGCAGAAGCGATCCTGAGTGATCTGGAGGTTTGGTTGACCAAGTTTGACCAAGGTTGACCATAATTGACTAGAATTGACTTTTGATGAAAAAGATTAAGAAGTTGAGAAAATGATGATGAGATGTGATTCTGTCAAGAATATGACATCAGAAGGTCGACTACACAAGCGTCTGATCACGTCGGACCCATAAATTTTAAAACGTGATTTTGAGCTATCTAGGATTGTCAAATTTCAATTTTGATCCCAAAAACTTGTGCAGGCGTGACAAAGTTGAGACGTGAGATGCGAACCGTCAGTGTATAAATCCAGAAGAATATCATGAAGTGAGCATCTAAAACATTGTCTCTATGCAAGTCTATAATGAAAATACAAGCCTAAGCTAGATGCAATCCCTAGGACTTGGTTGCTGGACCCATTAGATAATTATCACATAGAGCGTTAGGTATCAGACGATCGCAAGGTATCATACAAATCTCACTGATATGAAAGTCATGAGAATATGAATATGACATTAGTCTTAGATTTTTCGGAATGAGGTGTAAGCATTAAGGCACAAGAAGCCAGAATGACCTGAACACCTATTCCTTTTGATTTAGCAAGTTAACATAAGCATCAAAGAACAGTTGCTAGGATGACCTAAATGTTTCTTGCATATAAACACACCAGACACATGAGAGTGCCTTCTTTTTCTAAGTGATTGAAAAGCATACTAAGAATGCTCACAGTGACCCTTATGTTCACTTAGCAGGACGAGCATTTGCAATTTCACTTGTAGCAAAAAGAAGTCACTCAAACAAACAAGGAAAAGAACCAACCTCACCAAAGTTTCCATATAAAAGGAGTCGAGGTACACATGGCCATCTAACATGAGATAGAGGCTCTCACAGTGGACACCCATTTTAGATGGATTCATTGGAACTAAACCAACAAACAAAAAGAAAAGAAAAGATCATGCCCCCAGTCTTCGTATCTCTCGGTCAAGATAGATGTCTTTGAGTTTCTCAAGGAGGGATGATAAATCAAAAAAGATAAACACACAAAAGAAAATCTCAACACACTTCAAAAATTTTACACATTTAGTTTTTAATTGTAGCGGATCGATGTCATATCATAAGTATATAGCGTTCATGAGAAGTCTCATCAGGACGGCGATAGTAGACAGATGCAGTGAGAACCACTAGTGACTGACGTGAGAGACAATCTCAAGGAGAGATCATAGTGTGAACTAAGTATCAGTAGGCAGATAGAGTGAGAATCACTGGTGACTAATACAAGGAAAATCCTAAAGCTAAGCATTAGTAGGCAGATGCAGTAAGAACCACTGGTGACTGATGTAAGGAAAATCCTATAGCTAAGCATCAGTAGGCAGACGTAGTGAGAAACACTAGTGATTGATGCGAGAAAGATCCTAAGCGAAGCATTCACAGGTAGATGCAGTGAGAACCACTGGTGACTGATGTGAGGAAGATCCTCTGAAAATGTTAAGACAATTCCCCCTAGACCAGGAAGGGTGCCCCCTAAGTATGACCAATTTCAATCCATGTAGAGTCGAGCATAATCTCAAAGATAACTGAGAGCAAGTGCATGAGCTAGCAAACTAAAGCAGGAAAATAGGAAAGCAATTGTACAGGGCCAAGAGGTGTTGCGATAGGTATAGCATTGTGGAACAAGAGGTGCCTGTTTACCAGGTTTTCACCGTCTTGGTAGGATTTTATTGCTTTTGCTACCATGACGCCTATTTACCAAGTTTTCATCAATGGCACATTTTTGTTTTTCAAATTTTTTGTATGTTTATCTTTTTGAATTTTTTTTGTATTTTTCAATTTTTTGGGGTATTAACAAGGTGCCTATTTACCAGGTTTTCACCAGGATAATAGATTTTTTCAGGACATTTTGCAATTTTTAGGATTTTTTCAAAATAGTATGTACATGGAGCATTCAGAAGATGTCTCAGTTGTAGAATCGCTTCAGATGCAAAGTGTTAATTAGCTCTTTGAGATGTTCTCCTTCAATAGTAGAGAGTTGATATGCACCAGACCCAAACATTTCAGTAACAATATATGGACCAAGCCAATTTGGTTCAAACTTTCCTTTTTGGATCTGCAGTTGTTGATTCTTAGGGTTCTCTCTTAGAATGAGATCACCCACTTGGAAGTCCCTTGGTTTAACTTTCTTATTATAGCTCTTGGATATCCATTTCTGATATGCTCAGAGATGATCGAATGCCACTTGACGACGTTCATCTAGTAATTCTAGCTCTTGTAGCCAAGATATTCTAATGTCTT
Source organism: Chamaecyparis obtusa (assembly GCA_027943335.1). Taxonomy (NCBI): domain Eukaryota; kingdom Viridiplantae; phylum Streptophyta; class Pinopsida; order Cupressales; family Cupressaceae; genus Chamaecyparis; species Chamaecyparis obtusa. Next base: position 892,796 of record BSBK01000204.1, read on the forward strand.
CATCAGTGATGAGGCCTTTCAGAGAGACTCGCAAAGTATGAATCTCGACCTCAATAGGCAGCACTAGTAGTCAACTTGAGAAATTTTAGGAGCGGAATGAGATGCTATAGTAGTGATCAAGGGATCCGGCCAGTAGTGTCCAACTGTCAAGAGATCCATAGTCAAGGAAAGATCACTTAGGTGAGACCCACAAATATCCTTGTGGATGCATCTTAACTCTTTGTTAGATTTATCGCACTCTAAACACTTAGGGAGAGTATGTTCTAGGTTTCTCTGAGTCATGTCATTAGAAATGAGGAGATACCGATATGCACTTTTAGGACAGGCAAGACATAATGAAGAGTATAAAGTATGAGGGGCAAGGATGGTGAAATGTAGGGAGGTGTGAGAATTTAGAAACTTGAATAAAAACTTTTATTTTCTTTTGATATCCAAGTCTTTTAGCTTGGGAATCCACATAGCTTTTGATTATTATTTTCTTTTGCTTTTGAGATGCGTTTGATTGCAATTCTTGTAAGATGGATTTTGGGATCCATTTTTTTTGCTTTGATTATATTTTTCTCTTTGAAGACCTTGTGGCCTTTTGAATACTGCTTTCTTTTTCTTTAGAGTCACATGTCGATTAGATGGGACATGGTGACCTTGAGATATGAGTGGATTTTGCTTTTTTATGTTACAAATCCAAGTTACTTCCAAAGACTAAAGAATTATGGATGAAAGAGGCTGATACGACTAGTTTAGGTGGAGAGGTGGAATGGAAAGTGGTTGAGCCACTTATCTCAGGGAGGAGGGTGGAAGAGAATTCGATGGTATGGGCTCAAGTGCAAAGATATCAGCATCATCCTCATCGTTCATGAATGAATAAGATAAATCAAGAAAGTTATCTTCCATAAAATGTTGTCAATTGCAAGTCATCCTAGAAGAGTCAGATACGTTTAGAGGAATATTATGTGAGCCTAACCGAGATGGTCAATTCTGAGAGCTAGGTCCCTCTTCAGGTGGAAATAGTGCATGAATAGGAACCATTTCAATTTTGGATCTGCCAATGTTCCATGAAGCTGTAATAGGATGGGGTCTTATGTACCCATGATTTGTTGGAGCAACTAAAGTGCAGCTTGAAGTAGATGGCCTAGGACATAGGGATGATTTCCATAGAAGGGTGGGAAGGATCATCATCAGTTTCCTAATCTTGAGAGTTGGAACTTTCTCCTCTTTCGAAGCTGGTAAGAGGAGCATATCTATGTATAACATCAACTTGTATTGTAATAGTAGCGTCAAATAAGGAATCCTGTTCATTTTCCTTTGAATTTTTCTTGACGTTACAATACTGCATGATGTATTTTGATAGAGACATTGTAGGAGGTAGATCTTCTTCATCACTATCATCTATTATAGGAGGAGTATCCTTAGTAACAAGAGATTGTTCAGTAGCAATAGTAGTAGAGTAGGTGAGAATAGGCATACCCCAAGGCATATTTAGGATGTGGTAGATACCATCTAATGGCCCCCAATCAGGATCAGCGATATGTTTAGTAGCTTGGACAGGAGTGACCTGGATAAGACTAGAGTCTACCATTTGGCTAGCGGATAAGTGCGCAGGATGTATAGTCATGATCAAAGATTGCGAGGTCTACCTCTACCTCATCTAGCAAGGTGAAAGGAGAATATAGTACTACTTTGAGCTTCAATAGTCATAGAAAAGGATTAAGTATGAGAGAGGACTTAGGATTATGCTCAGAAATTTGTTTTTGGAATAGCAAAAAAGTGATAAAAGTGAAATGCACCCAGCACAAATTATCGAGAGTAAAGCTAGAAGAGCCAAGATGTGACTATTGCGTCACAAGGTACAAGAGCACAATAGGAAAGGATAGATAATAGAAATACAACATAAGTTTAAGTAGTAATCACTTGGTTCTCAACATGAGACATCTAGTTTCAAGCAATGAACAATAGAAGAACAGGCAGACGAACCCCAGATAAAAACTAGGTCAGACATAAAATTGACCAGTCAACGAGAATAAGCTCACTATTTTTGAAAACTAGGGAACAGTCTCGCGCAAGGAAATATTGTCCCGCACTAGGAAATGCTAGATTGCGCGCGAGGAAATGTTGTCTCGCGCAAGGAAATGTTGTCTCATGCGAGGAAATGTACAGAAAGATGAAATCTCATGTGGGAAAATACCAGAATTTAATAGTTTTAACATAATTTTTGAGGCAAGTATAGATTTTGAGACACAGCGCTGGCTATTCTCTCATAGAATATATAGATTTTAGACAAATTTAAATCAGCAACTCAACTTCTACATGCATTAAGAGATTTCTATCGTGATCAGGCACATAAGACTTTGATGATTCATATTTGAGAGAATGAGACAACACTTCTAATCATATTTTGTTAGATAGTCACTTTTGAAACTTCTCTTAGATATTTTTAGACAATTAGTCAGGTTTTTGGAGAATGGGACTTTATTTCAATGAAGATCCACGTGAGTGGTGTATGAAATAAATATGGGGCTCTGATTTAGCTCCACACTTCAACATAGTCATTATTCACTAGCTGCAGCCAAGAATGAATATCAGATTATTCATCTCGCCTGTCTGAATGATTCAACCTATTGCCTTCTATCTAGGTAGGGTTTGAAATTTGCTCTCAGAATCAAGAGCCCTGCAACCATAGACTACTACTAGAATGAAGGATTTATGCAGTTTAATCTAGAAATGAATGTACAATTAATCTAAATGAGTATGTAATTGATGTAGAAATTGAAATTAAGCTAGAAGCAATGAAAGCAAACTAGATTAAGAGATGAAGTGCATGATTATTCTAAACATGATATTAAGCTAGAAATGAATGTTATGCTAAGAATTGAAAGCTTCAATGCAAAAGGAGTTCTGGTGACAATGTGATAGCTCTTCGTTGCTCGAAAAGTTGGGATCCTTTGAATGAGAAAAGAAGGTTCTTTTATAGAATCCTAGGTTCAATCGACTGTCGAGATTGAATCAAATGAACGATGGAGATTGAATGAGAGATCAATTCAGAATAGAAAGTTCTCAGCAGAGAGGCCATCAACTACCTGTTTTTGTCTGTTTTAAAGTTGTTAACTATTTTATTTCCTCTTTTTGATTTTCAATTAAATCAAAGTTTCTTTTTCTGAATTGAAGAGAAGATTTGAAGAGAATATTTAATTCAAATAAATACAATATTGCCTCATAAGTGGATTTTCTTTATTATTTGAATAATTAAATTCAATTTTCAAGATGAGGATATTTATTTAAAATCAAATATTTATTTAATTCCTTTTTTATATATTTTAGCTAAAGAGGGTGGATTTAATTTAATTAAAGTGCTAAGACTTTATAATTAAATTAATTGATCATAGGGTTTATTTGGCTAATTTGTATTCGATATTTAGGAATTAAATATGTTATGTGATTGATGTAGATTTAGGGTTTTCTGTATTTGACACTAAGTCAAGTAAAGTCAAATAGAAGATAGAATCACCTAGTACAATAGGACTTTGATGATTCATATTTGAGAGAATGAGACTAAAATGCAACAAAATTGGTTAGGATATCAAGATGCCAATTTTGGGGTATTACAAGTGGAGGACAAGATGTGGAGTTGGATGTGTAGTGGAGGAGTATTGTAATGATTTCCAATCAATAAACTAAAACATTTCTCTGCATACAATGTACTATCTCATGGGTACAGTCAGCCAGGATTGGGCCTTCAAATGTATTTGGGAATATGTTAATGTTTGGAACATGATGTAAGAACGTTGCCTTGAGTAATTGGACTGGTGTTATGATGTTTCCTAAGTTTTGTGACCTAGACAGTAAATTGGGATTGGGGTCTCCTTAAGGGATTGACTCTCCCACCCCCTGTGACCAATTTAATTGGTGAGAGATGTCAAAATTTGTAACATTTTTTTGTATCATGGTTTTCTTATTGTAGGGATAAGGGATGTTGAGTTTGGAGACCATAGAAAGGTGGAATTATTGTGTGAAGAATACCCTGAATTGACACCAATCATCACGGTGAAGAAATTCCCTGAGGAATGGATGTTTTTATGATGGAATATAGATTTTTGTATCCATAATGATGTGTTAGAGTGATTAGATTGATCTGGAGATAGCGGTATGTGTTATTTTGAACATACCCTAGTTGTGTGACCCTAGGAATAAGGGTTTGGTGGGTAGAAGAATGGGTAGATGGTGAAGTCTTAAAAAATTTAAAATCTTGTGTTTTTAAACCTTATGAAGGACTTTTTATTGGTTGGGAGGTAGTGGAGTGAACATATTTATGAGTTTCTTTGTTATTTGGATGGAATTAGGCCTAGTTTGTGGGTGATAGGGTATTGGATCTGATAGATGGTCCAAAAGATTATACCTTGAGATTGGGGTATAATTTAGGGAATCCAAAAGGGTATCTAAATTAGTAAAGATTTCCTTGAGTTATTTGGGAGATTGGGATAAAAAGGTAGATTTGTGACCGATGAAGGCTACTAGCCTAAAGGGTTATTGAAGTGAGTTGTGTGGAGGATCAGTCGACCAGACTTGGTGGGTTGGTTAAAAATGTAATATGAACCATGTTAAGTTGTTCTAAGGAGTTATAACAAAGGTGGAAATCCTATTTGAATATTTGATGACTTGGAGGCTCTAGGTGCATTTGGGGAAGCCTAGATAGTGGATCCTTGTGAAGGATATTTGATGTGAAAAGTTGTCTCACTAATTGACTGATTGTTCATGCATTTCAATCAGGGTATGGGCTTAGAGAGTCTTACACTCCACCTTTGCATCAATAGAGAAGTAAAGATCTTAAAGGAAAAGGTGAAGAACATATAAAAGAATAACATAGAGATGTCCAAAATCCATAAATGTCTAAAATAAAACCTTGGAAAAGTTAACATAGATTCTCTCATTTCAAAATCAAAGATACCAAATATTTTTTCAAAAATAAATGAGGCAAACAAAAATTTCAACCAAATCTAATTGAATTGTATCCGAGAGAAATATTTATTCAACCAAATCCCAAATCAAGATATGTTTAGAAATGGCCCCATCCAAATTAATCACATGGATGACACACCCATTTCCTATCAAGAAATTTACTTTTAATAAACTCTCCCTCCATTCCTTCATCCCTTAAATATTCACAAGAGAAAGCACTGGCCCACAACTCCCCAAAACTTAGAAGAACTTAAATCCAATAAACAACTACACAACGATTCATCAAAACTCTGGTCAGAACATCTCATTGTTCATATCAACTTTGATTACATACATCTCTCATGACTAAACACATTCTCATTTTTATTGATTGCATTTACTCTCCTAATCCCTATGACAACACCATACACCTTAACTGTCACAATAGAAACTAGACTCCTTTCTCCCTGACCATTCTAATGGTATCTTCCACATCCTCACAAGACTTTAACAATAACTGCAAACTCTTTCAACATATTGAATAATTAAATGGATTGTGATTGTCCCACTATCTTGACACTACAAAAAACCCTTCCACAAACCTTAATAGACACTATCCCTTCCTCTTGGGATCCCAACTTATGACAATAGTAAGAGACCCTTGCCTCAACACAATGCTAACCCCTCAATTCACCCTTTCAACCAACATTTACTTCATCTTAAGTTACTTAACATCAACTCAGTGTCAACTATGGTAATCATACATTTACTCTCGAGGAAAATCACACAAAGCAACTTAAATATGTTTTATCTTTCTACCAACCACTACAACACATTTGGTACACTAATGCTTATTAAAAAATTAGGAATTGACCCTTTAATCTATTTTATTTTAAAAATAACATATGCAGAGGACATTCTTCTAATTGATAGTGTGGTTGATGCTACTACCACTCTAAGCTGGGACAAAAGTTCCTCCTCACTCAACCTATCAATTGATATCCTAAGGCCCCTTTATCTACCAATTGAGTGATCATCGTACATGTCAATTTCCGTCTACTTATAACTACTTTTAGTCACGTGGATAGTTGGTGCAGGGCTTTCATAGTTTCATTTATAACTGCTCTTATCCATTCTGAGCTAATTGCAAAGTTAGCATAATTTTGTCATTGTAGACACCTAAAATGCCTTTGCTAAATAAAAATATTTTATTTTGCAAAAACCCCTGATGACATCATCATTAATTAATTAATTAATTAGTTTTTATTGTCACTATCCATTCTCCTATTTTAATTAAAGATATTTAATTAAAGAAACCCTCCCAAAACTATTTAAATTAAATTTGAATGATTTTCCCCTATTTATTAAATCATTATTTGATAAATAATGTCACAATCCTTAAATAAATTTAATATTTATTTAAACCCTAAAACCCTAGAATCTTCTAGAGAACCCTAAACCCTATCTAACCTTTCCTAAACCCATCCTAAACCTACTTAGAGGGTGATTCCTAACCCTTTTAGTCTAAACCCTTATCCTTTGACTTTTGGTCAAACCCCCTCATTAATGAGCCTTACAGACTCATTAATGGCTTCTTACATATGCATTTAAGGCTCTTACAACCTCATAATGAAGTCCATGTCCCTCTTCCACCCTTGTTCCCTAGGCACACTTCCTTAGTGTTGCTCACACAACCCTTAACCCTCATCCATCTAACCTTACCTCTAACCATACCCCAGACTCTACCCCAAACCCTGACTCTGATCCTAACTCTCCTTCCTAACCCAAGCCCTTAGGATAATCCTATAAATACTCCTTCTAAGAGCAAAGTATTAGCTTAGTTTTTATCATGCTAATTTACTTCTAGATCATCTTAGCTTAAATCCTATTTGTTAGATTTAGTTCATTTCTAAGCTTTCTAACTCACATCTTAGCCTAGCATTAATGGATTAACCTAGTTTATTTCATTGTTTTTCATATCATCTTCATCAAATCACACTTCATTTGGTTTAAAATCATTCTTAGCTTAATCTGCATTTTAGCTTCATTAGGATCCTTGGGGCTCTAGGGGCAAATAAGGTGTTCTATACCTGATTATGTGCCCCTATGGGGTTCTCATGGTCACTAGTTGATCCCAAACCTTCATAATATGTATTAGGGACATGCTCCTAGTGTTTTTGAGAGCACACCCACATCCCTAAATCAAGAGCAAATCAAACGGTGACAAGGTGCTCTTGTTTAAGCTCTATCTAAGTGTCTTTGCAAATTGTTTTTACTATATGCTAGGAATATGTTGTTAGGATAATGTTTGAATGTCTACGCTTGTTCCGAATAGTTTAGGTTTGCACCGATCACAATCATTTAAATAGATTTATTTTTTCTTGTGTAATGTCCTAAAGTTAACAACATTTGTGTAATATGTCATCCCGGTCAACTAGATTGCATTATTTTAGTTTTGGAGTGATTGTGTCTAAATTCAGCTACATCTCCAATGGTAAGAGTTAAATCATATATCATTGAATGAATAAAATCATTCACACTCCACTAACTACTATCATTTCTTAGTCTGAGACAGTATCATATTGCTTCCCTTCATCCAATGCATGTGCCAATAGATTCATGGTCTTATGAAAACATGGAGACATAAATTACAACCTCTCTCCCATTAACTAATGAGGTTTGAGGGTATATTGGACGTGGAACACAAAGATTTTACATCTTTCTCCATGCACTAGCTACCCTAAGCCGAGGGTTTTCTATTTCACATAAACTTTGATATCTGTGTTAAAACTTAATAAAATTGATTGAAACAAATACCAAAAGAGAGGTTATGCGGGCCTTCATTAATGATTGTATCTTCCATTAGAGCCACTTCATATGCATAGGTGATGAACATGTAGATTTTCCTAAGCACTACTGGGAGCTTACCCTGCAACACATGTACTATTGTGAAAATCATCACAAGTCCATTTGTTGTTGGGTCTAGCTCCTAGTATTGCTTGGTCAAGTTTGCATGTTTTTCACCTATGCATATACCTTATCTGATTAAATCTTATATGCATAGGTGATGAACATTCAGATTTGCCTAAGCAGTACTGGGAGCTTACCTTGCAACACATGTACTATTGTAAAAATCATCACAAGTCTATTTTTTGTTGGGTCTAGCTCCCAGTAATGCTTGGTCAAATCTGCATGTTTGTCACATGTGCATATACCTTCTCTGGTCAACTCTTATATGCATAGGTGAAGGTTGATCAACTCCAATCTCCTATTTGTATCCATATGTTATCAAAGCAGTTCCATTGAGAATCTTGTCTACTTGAGACATTTCAATTGTTAAAGAAGTTGTTAAAGAAATTTTATTAATTGGTTGTGTGATTAGAGAAGGTATATGCACAGATGATGAACATGCATATTTCATAATAATACTTTGAATATTATTTTGACCTCTTCTCATAACAATAATAATATTAGTTGTGTTTTACATGATTGCATTCTACAAATCATTACTGACAAAATTTTGAACATATCTAAATGGAATACTTTGTGCCTGACATAATTAAATGGAATACACCAAGAAGTATGAAATGATGAATGCTCAATTGTTGTAATGGAAAAGCATTAGAACCATCCATTTCTAGAACTTAATTTTCTATAGTCTTAATGATTTTTCTATAGTCCTAATGATTTTGAACATTGTTGACAAACTCTGTTTCCTTTTGTGATTATTTGATTAACCCTCTCACCTCTCCTTACTTTTTAAATTCCATTGTCCCAATCAAGTTTTGTAGTGTTTTTATTAGGTTTCATGTTTTTGATTGTGGGGTTTCGCATTGTTTGTTGTTCTTGATAAATTAGGTCTTGAATTTGACTTTGCCCATATTCGAGTTTGTGCCAATTATGGAGTTCACCTTATTTTGATGGTATATTTCATTCACTCTATGTGGAAGACTATTTTATTCAATGTTTTATTTCAGCTTGATAATTCATTCATTTTTCATATACACATAGAAATGGACAGTTCTGAGATAGGTTTCTATGGCTATGATAAATGTCCCTCTGTGTTGAAAAAATTATAGTTGATAAAATGGTTGTTCAACAACTGTATCTGCCATTAGAGCCACTTCTTATGCATAGGTGATGAACTTGCAGATTTGCCTAAGCACTACTGAGAGCTGACCCATCAGCACATGTTCTATTGTGAAAATCATCACAAGTCCATTTGCTATTGGGTCTAGTTCCCAAAAATTTTTGGTCAAATCTGCATGTTTTTCACCTATTCATATACCAAATGATGAATGCTCAATTGTTGTAATGGCAAAACATTAGAACTGTCCATTTCTTGAACTTGATTTTCTATAGTCTTAATGATTTTTCTATAGTCCTAATGATTTTTCTTATTTATTGTCTTTTATCCCTTTTTTATTTCCTATGTTTGTGCTTGGTGATGAGATTTTGAACATTATTGACAAAGTGTGTTTCTTTTTTTGATTATTTGATTGATCCTCTCACCTTTCCTTACTTTGTAAATTCCATTGTCCCAATCAAGTTTTGCAGTGTTTTTTATTAGGTTTCATGTTTTCGATTGCGGGGTCCTGCATTGTAATTTGTTGCTCTTGATAAATTAGGCCTTGAATTTGACTTTTCCCATGTCCGTGTTTGTGCCAATTGTGGAGTTCACCTTCTTTTGATGGTATATTTCATTCACTCTATGTGGAATACTATTTTGTTCACTATTTCTTTTCAGCTTGATATTTCATTTATTTTTCATATACACAGAGACTACACATGCTGATAAAAAAATGAGCTATTTGATTTTGGTTTACTGTTCATGATTGTAAATGGTCAATAGTTTTGATGATACTCCTTGGTGTATGTCATTTAAAAATAATCATGTTTCTATGGCTATGATAAATGTCCCTTTGTGTTGAGAAAATTAGAGTTGAGAATATGGTTGTTCAGTATCTGTATTTGTAGGTTGAAAAAAATTATCCTTCTTCCACCAACATTCTAGTCAATGTACAAGTAACGAGTCATTCCATTCAAGAAAGACCATGTCTGACAATATCAACCCAGAACAAAATAAGAAGACAATTGCTAGATTGTGGTCTAACTTTAAAAGAAAAGGTGATGGAAAATTTTATTGCCCCTACAAAATTTGCAAGGGCTTAAAGACTTGAAGATATCTAATCAAAACAGCTAAGGAACATTGTAGACAACATGGTCACATTGAAGGGGGAAACACATTTCATCCAATGGTATTATTTCAATAAATTATTTTAACAATTTATATACATAAGAAATGAATTGATGATGATATCATGGTCATGGTTAATTTAAGGTCATCATTTTGATATAGGTCAAGCACCTTGGGTTTCATGTTATGGACCATGACAATCCGGAGAATGTGGATTTCCAAATGAGGGAACATGGAGGTGTCAATATTGAAGTAGAAGGTAATGATCCCATGGAAGAAGATCACAATGATGATGATGATGATGATGATGATGATGATGATGACCTTGATGTACTTATACTTGAGAAGGCATGCGAGCCCCTATACGAAGGCTCCCAAACAACTCTTATTGTCGTTGTATTGTTTTTGGTGAACTTGAAGGTTATGAATGGTTTATCCAATGTAGCAATCACACATATGTTAAGGTATGTCTTATATGTCATCTATTTTCATCTTTTTTAGTCATAATTTCCTTATAGTTAACAAAGGGTGAATCATGTACCAATTAATACTCTTTATATTAACAAATTATATTTTTGGTTGTAGGTTGATAGGTGAGTGTTTGTTACCACCATCAAACATTCTACCTCACTCGTACCAAGAATTATCTGCCATTATGAAAGATATTGGAATGGAGTATCAAACAATACATGCATGTCTGAATGATCATATTATATATCATAAACAACATGAATTTGCAATAGAATTCCCTGATTGTCATATTAGTAGATATCGATAAGATCAAATAACAAAAAGGTGCCTTGCAAAGTTCTTCGGTATATTTCCATTATTTCACGTCTGCAATGATTATTCAGGTCCACTAGCTTGGCACAATTTATGGATTACCATGCAGTCAATAGAAGTCGAGATGACATTATGTGAATGCCTACGGATGGTTTGACATTTAAGGAAATAGAGGAAACTTAGCCACACTTTAAAGAACCCCATAATCTTAGGCTTTCATTGGCAGCAAACGGTGTCAATCCATTTGGAGAGATGAGATCTATTTACTCGATGTGGCCTATTTTTTTATTAACAATAACATTCCTCCTTGGATGTCCATAAAGATGGAGCACATAATGTTGGCAATGATTGTTCTAGGTATTTTTTTTATTTAATAGTCATCTAAATTAATTTATTATAAATAATCCATCAAAATGGTCATAATAATTATGTAATGTTTTTGTTCATTCAACTAGGTAAATACCAAGTTAAAGATATGAATGTATATATTGATCCCCTTATCGATGAGTTGATGGTGTTGTGGAATGGGGTCACTATGTATGAAATCTCTGGACCAATAAGACAAAGACAATTTCAATTCCATGCAATGCTTCTATGGACAATACATGATGCCCCTGGGCTAACACATTTTTGTGGTATGTTCTCTTGTTAACACCTCTTTTTTGGTATGTTATAGTGCTAACACAAAATTAACATATTTAATCCAATTATACATGATCTTGTAGGTCTTCAAACAAAGGAAAAATTTGCTTGTCCAATTTGTGGTCCAAAGATGAAATCTCGTCATTCAAAAAGTTTAGGAAAATAGGTGTTTGATGAGTATGGACACTTTCTCCACAAAAATCATAAGTACTCAATTACCAAAAAAACATCTTTTCAATGGGAAAGAAGAGACTACATCAAAGCCACGGAGGATGACACCCCACCTATGGAAGTTAGAATATAATAGAAAAAATCATCGAGGTAATGTCATTCCATCTGATAGTTTTTGTTTGAAATTTGTATTTTGATATTATGTTTTGTTTACTGATGATGTAATTGATGCTCGTGAAGGTCGTCAAAGCATTAATGACCTACTTTCAAAAGGACTAAAAAGTTATCCTACACAATTTAGTAGGTTGTCATACTATGAACAACTCTCAATCATGCATTTATTTGATGCTATGCATATTGGAAAGAGTGTAACAAAGACATTATGGAAAATATTGGATGGAAGACGTGACAAAGACAACCTATCAAAAATTTTAGTGACATTGAAGAACCCAACCATGCAATGAAAAATGTCATTCGATCAAATAACAATGGAGACCAGATTGATATAAGTGCCCTTACTTGGTTATTGTCGGAGCAACAGAGTAATGCTATAAAAGAAGTCATACAAAAAATACGATTTCCCACATGATTTTTTGCAAACATAAACAATCTCATATCAAAGAAAAGTGAATTTGGGCAGGGATGAAAACACACAATTGGCATACATTTATTAAGGTAATTCATGTTATTTTGGATTTACTATATATTTGTGTACTACATGTAGTTTTCATTGTATTGTTTTATAAAATATTGAAAAAATAATTTTACAATTATTGCAGTATGTTCTACCTCTATCTCTCCCACACCACTTCAACAACAATGTCAAACAAGTTATATATGATCTTGGAAAATACATGAGGTGGTTGTCATCGAAAGAAATCAATAAAGAAGATATAAAATATTGGAAGAGAAAAATTTCTCATCTTATGTGTGAAATGTAAAAGTGTCTACCTTCAACTTTTTTCAATACACAAGAACACTACCTCATACGTCAAGTTGAGGAGATTGAATTGTGTGGACATGTACAAACTAGGTTAATGTGGATGGTTGAGAGGCACTTAAAATTTTTGAAGGGCTTGGTTCAACAGAGAGCACATCCTGAGGGTTCTATGGTGAAGGGATATATGGTATACTAGACCATGGTGTACATTAGTGAATATCTTCCTAAGTTTGCAGCAAAGATCCATGTAGATCGTATTTGGGATCCCAACTCCATTAATAAATTTGAAGGAGAGTACTTGATGGGGAAAGGTAGATTGACAAAAGTGAGGTAATTATAAGATGTTATTGTAGTTAATTAATTATTTTAAATCTTAAGTATAAGTTGTATGCACCCTAAAATGGTCACCTAGACTTTGGGCCCCATTTATTCAATTTGTCAAATATCAATTTCCTGAATCAATGCTTTGCAATTTTCAAATCAATTTCTTGATCAAATCACAATTAAATCAATAATTCAAATATTTTTAAGGTTTGATCATTTCATCAATAATTTTATTTAATTAAAAGAAATATTCTCTTTTAAATAAATAAAATAGGTTTATTTAATTAAAATAAATATGTTAAATAAAATAATCTTATTTAATTAAAACCCCTTTTAATTAAATGATTTTATCTTATTTAATTAAATATTCCTCTTTTTATTAAATAGACTTATCTTATTTATTTAAAAGATAATTCCTCTTTTAAATAAATAAAATCCTCACTTAAAGCAAAATCTGTGATGGAAAAGGAAATAAATCAAATAAAAACAAAACAAAAATCCTTTTCTTGATTCTTTCAATAATTTTATTTAATTGAAAGAAATATTCCCTCTTAAATAAATAAAATAACTTTATTTAATTGAAAGAAATATCTTTTAAAATGAAATGAATTTATTTAATTAAAATCTTTTTTAATTAAATGATTTTATCTTATGATATCTCTCTTTTAATTAAATAATGTTATCTTATTTAATTAATAAAGAATCATTCTTTTAAATAAATAAAAAATTCTCTTAAAGCTCTTTGTGATGAAAAAAGGGAAACAAATAATTAAAAATAAATAAAATCTCTTTTCTCTCCACACTTTCTAAAAAATGAGCTTTATTTCTTTTTTTTGGATTTATCCCACATTGCTCTTGAGGATGCATTCTCTTCCACATTTTCTTATATAAGGAGCCCTCTCCTCATTTCAGATCCTAGAATTTTCATGTTATTGTTATACTACAGGTTTGGAGAGCAATCTTGGAAGAAACTTTTGAGCACATTTGGAGCTTGGATATTTGAGACTTCTTTCTTCTTGTCTTCTTCTCTCATGCCTTATGGCAATCCATAGTTTAGATTAATATTGCATTCACATAATAGTTTAAATTCAAGTTTCCTTTCATAGATTAACATTGTATAAGTATTCATTTCAATAGAATAGTTTATTTCTTGCATTGTTATCATCTAGACTAGTTTCATTTGCATGCAATAACTTGATGATCATGGAGATTAGCATGCTTGCTATTCATCTTTGAATCTCTCATTTCTTGGTGTACTTGCATGGGCATAACTAGGTCAATCTGAGGGCCTCATATACAAACTCCTGCACTCCACGAATAGAGAGCTGTGAATCGTTGTTTGAGACCTCATTCTTGAGTGTTCTTGAATGTAATGATTCACAGAAGTGTGACTACTTTCTAGCACACATTTTTGGCACCCACCGTGGGGCAGAAAAGATTACTTTCTAGCCTCATTCTTGATTGGTTTTTCAGTTTTAGTGTTGGTTTCAGGCCTTGTACGGCCATGTACAAACTGAAAACCTTATAATATAGTAATGGATGGATATAATGATGAATCATATTTCTCATGCTTTTGGTTTGGTTCATTTTTATAAATAAATGAATAAGTTATGATCATTTTGGTGAAAGTGGGTATTTGCAAATTTGAGATTCTCTGAATATAGTCAGATTGAAATGTCTAGTATGGACAAAGTATGAAGAATACGAACCTCTAATAATATTCATTGGAAAGATACATGAATTAGCTTTCATTTACTTTTGGTTTGAGTCATTTTTATTCAGATTTGTGAAAGTTACGGGCATTTGAGTGAAAACTAGTTTTTAACAATCTGCATTGGAGTTGCAAGCAATGATTTTCTCTTAGAAAAACATTTATGAATGGAAAAAATAAATGGCTTACATATTTGGAAACTAGATTCAATAATAGTTGTTTTGAAATTAGTTTGGTTTCATTTGGATTCTTTTTGAGAAAGATATGTGATTCTCTAGACAGGGTTTGGTGTTTTAAATCTGATTTATGACAGAAAAATTACAGTCTGAAAAGGTTATT
Source organism: Chamaecyparis obtusa (assembly GCA_027943335.1). Taxonomy (NCBI): domain Eukaryota; kingdom Viridiplantae; phylum Streptophyta; class Pinopsida; order Cupressales; family Cupressaceae; genus Chamaecyparis; species Chamaecyparis obtusa. The sequence goes on from BSBK01000204.1 coordinate 907,832, forward strand.
GGTTGAGGAACCAAATGGAATCATAAGACCTTATAATTTTGAGAAATGGTAGTTCTTGATGTTGGCTAAAAACTTCATTCTTTTCAAAAATTTTAATATTGTGATTTTATGGGTCAAATAAATCAATCTTTAAAAGACTGTCTTGAAGACAACAATGTTAAATCAAACTCCTAACAATTGATTTTCATATCTAACCATCTTAGAGTTTTTTTTTCAGATGTGTGCTAAATGCTGGAGTGCAAATCTTTGGACCTAAGGTGAGTTTTTAAAATCTCTATAACACTTGGTTTGAGCATAAAATCAATCTCTCATGTGTTTGGCTTGAGTGTTACATGCTTTCATAGAACACATTTTTTATACTCTTAATGGGAAATGAATGAACATATATTTGCTTTTATAAAAGTTTATGTTTAAGTGAATGCTTGTGTTTAAACATTAATTAATTCTTGGTTTCAAATATCAAAACATCTCATTGAGTAATCTAGGGCATGGATTCATTCCTAGTTTACATGAAGAGTTAAATGCACCACTTTGTGGACTCACTTCATGTTTACTTGGAAAGTTAAATATTCCATGATTCAAACCCTCTTGCACTTATGAGTAGTATTGATTAGTAGTCTTAGATTACTTGTGATTAATCTAGATTGCTATTTTAGGTTATTGGACTCGCTAATCCGTAGGCCCCTCATTTCCGCCCTGTGGTTGCAATCTCAGCACCACATTAAAGGGGAGGGGTCTACAGGAAAGAAGCGTTAATTGTTCCACTAGGCAACCCTTTTGTGCTTTTTGGAACTCACTTATTTTCTAGGTTGTGGACTTGTTTGTAGCTTGTGTGGGGTGTTAAGTGTTCCACCTTGTGGACTCACCTCATATTTGCTTTAAGCATTAAGTGTTCCACCTTTAGTGCTTTTCAATACTTTTTGATAGAGAAATTACTTACTTTTCATTTTTTTAGAAGGCCTGTTTGGGGATTTCATCACCTCAAGGGATGACCTTAACTCCCGTGTTCCGATGGAGTATAAATATCGGGAGGTGAATCCAAAAACACCTCTCTTGGGAATGAGTTAGATTTCACTCTTGGCTAAGCCTCAAAGAACTTTATACATTTGAGAAGTGAAGGAGGAGATTTGGGTTACTGTCTCCCCTCGGCTGTGTGATTTCAAATTCTTCTCATCTACGGATTCAGGCCTCACGTACCTTGTGTATATCGAGGACACCCTTTAGAAAAGCCATGTATATCCTTGTAGATATCTTGCTAGGATGTTGTTGTGTTCTACGTGCCTGCTAAAACATTTTCAAGAACATACACAAGTAGAATCTTTAAGAAGTAGCATACTAAGTCACTTGATTGTTCGTGTGCAAGGTTGCTTTGCCCCTTGTTCATTGTTTGAAGATAATTTTTTGCTTGAACTCCTTGATTGTTGTCTTATGTGCTTGATCAATGATAAAAATCTGTTGATGTACTTGATCTTTTAAAACGAACATAAAAACTGAGTTCCTGAGTTGAAACACCAACTTTTTTTACAGCTTGCTTGATCTTCTACGTTGTCGTCACCTTGGGAATAATTGTCTAGTTAGAAGACTATTCTTGGTGAGAAAACTTATCTCTAGAATTGTTAGCTACATTCTTGGAGAATTTTAGTGCTCTTTTTGTCCAAACCATTTCCATCAAATTCAATTTCAATTATATTTTGGCCTAGTCCAACCTCCTGATTCAATAGTGCAAAGGTAGTCACCCTTTGATTTAAAGCACCTCTTTGACAGTGTTGGTAACGCCTTTTGCAATTTCTATCTTACCATCTCTTTTTGGACATTAGAGAACTTTGATTATCCTAGTTTGGTGTGCACATTTTGTGAGGTCATCTTATCACCAAGCGTCTTCTATTCTTAGTCTTCCTTGGTTAGTCCAAGTCAGATCCTAGGTGTTGTCTTGCTGCTCAACATCTCAATGAACGTTAATGGTATCAATTGCACAAGATGATTCTTCCCATGTTTTTCTTCTAAAGTCTTCTATTCCCATGGGAAATTCTTCACTTCTTCTTGATTCTTTTCCTCTCACTATCTAGTCTATTTTCTTCTATTTCATCTCTTTTGTCCCTTCCATGCTTGATTCTTCTTCTTCCAGAACCATGAATTACAAATATCTTGCTATGGAACCTCTTTTAAAAATGGATGATCTTGAACTCATTATTGAATTCAAAGAGTTTTGTTCCTTTAACAGTCCTTATAGATATGGCAAAGGGGATAAACTTAAGATAAAAATAAAAAAAAGATTGAAGGAATCAGACGCCTTTGCTAGAATTATCAACATGATCCTATCATGACCTCCTTCTTCCAAAAGTCTTTCATCTTCTAAATCTTCCAAGTCATACCATGATTCTTCTAAACATTCTTCATATTCTAAGTCTTCTCATCATTCTTCATCTCCCAAATCTTATCATGACTATTCTAAACATTATTCGCATTCATCATCTTCCAAGTCTTCTTCCTCCACTAGGTCTTCACTTTCCTCTTCTTTACGATCTCATTCCTCTTCTACTTCTCCCAAGAGTCTTACTCCTTGTCTCAAGACATACCATGATGAGCAATATGATAGCCCTTGTGATACCTCTCCCATGAAGAGTGACACACCCATCTTTGATGACTATGATGACTACGATGACTATGATGATGGACAATGTAATGATACCTATGAAACCCCTATTCCTAAGAGTCCTCCTCATCGTGTTCTCGTGCTTACTAGAAAAGGGTCGTCACATTGGATAGATTGTGATGGTGATTCATATGACTCTGATTTTGAAAGAGACTTTGATGATTTCTGTGAACAATACCTAGATGATACATCTACTTCACTTGAGGAAGAGAAAGCTCAACGTGTTGATTATAAACATAAATACTATAAGAATGTATCCTCTAAAAACTCTCATGCTGAAAATAAAGATTATACTCTTAAGCAAGATCATGTTAATGATGGACCTTTGTCTTGTGATAGTTCCCTTCCATCCCCTACTTCCTCCAATACCCACACATTTCCTAAAGCTTCTGAGTCTTCCAAATCTTTCACAAATTCTTTATCCAACAAAGATCCTAATGCTTTTCATGCAGTTTCGTATAGTTATCCTCAAGGGATACCTTTTAAAGATACTCAAGCTAACCCTCACTTGGCTGCAAATACTTTCGATAATGCTAAATCTAAAGAGCCTAAGCTTTTATGCACTATAATGCCTACTTCAACTATTCCTTCACCATCTCTACCAAAGTCTTCCATACAACTCCAACCTGCTTCCTTGTCCTTAGAAGTGGCTTCATGTTAAGAGGACTCTAAAACTGATACAGAAAAGAATATAAAGAAAGATCAAGATCAAGAACCCTCCATGTCATTCACTCCTTTTCATGATGTTCTCTATCCGCGTCATGGTTCTTTTGATCCTTTACGCTCTTCCTCATTTATTCCACCATGTCTTAAGTCTTCTCCGAAGAAAGATCAAGCTACTACCCACACCGTTGAGCTTATTGATAATGAAAATAACCTTACCACACTTGCACTTTCCAAAGATGATACTTCCCTTAAGGTTATTAAAAATGGTGTTGTTACTTCTGATGTTAAGCCTATTCAAAAGACAAATCCTACGCTTATGCTATCCAAAGATCCTTGTCAAGATCAAAGTCTTCCATCTTCTTGCTCTACCATTCCATGTTCACTTTCGCTTTCTACTCTTCCTAAGTCTTCACAAGCTTCGAATGATCCTATCAAAGAAATTGCTCTTATTCAAGATGTCTAAGATCCTATTGAAAATTCTAATGCTCACTTTGAAGATGCTGATATCCTTGGTTGTCATATAGATGCTGATGAACTTATTGATTATCCTTTTGCATCTTCCACTTCCATCCTTGGACCTCTTCCACCACTACTAAGGACTTCACGTCTTCCTTCCATATTTGGTCCTTATGTCCCTTCATTTTCCCCTCTTAACTCTCCTAATTCATCATCTATCTTGGGTCCTTATGTCCCTCCATCTCCTATCTTTCCTCAAGATCAACATAGATGCATACTTTTGAATCCTTTTCATCCATCCACCCATCTACACTAGTCATATTATCCTCCTTCTTCCACACATCCCAAGTCTTTTGGAAGTAACTTGAATGTTCAATATAAGAAAAAGAAACAATACAAGAATCCATCAAAGAAAGAAGATCACCATGTCTCCTCTAATCAACATAGGGGCATAAAGTCAAAAGAGATATCTAAGAAAAAAACTACAAGACAAGTATGGGTTCCAAAATCCATCATTCAAGATATTCTCTCTAAGTCATCAAAAGGAAATAAAAAGCCTAAGGCTATATGGATTCCAAAGTCTCTCATAAGAGAGTCTCATGTTGAATAAAAAGTGAAGTTGACATTCAAGCTTTCCAAGACTTCCACCTCATATTCTTCCAAAAATATTCTTCCATTCCATGCACCTGAACCGCAACCTCTACTAAACATTTGCCATATTCTTTCATGTATTCCTTCATTCAAGTTTCCTTTATCCTCTCGCCACCCTCCAAGGCGTGCGTCGATGTCGATCTTGCCTTCCTTTCCATCTACTCTTTCACAATCTTTCCATTCATTATTCTCTTGCCTTCTATCATTTTTTCTCATTTGCATATTCCTCCTATCTTCCAACTTCACTCGCTTTACATAAAACCGTATCCTCCATTTTTCTCTTCCATCTTCCTTTCCCTATCAGCATCTTTGAGCATATAATTTTGAATCCTTGGCATATCATGGTTTATTCTTTCAAGGAGCATTATCTAAAAGCTTGCCTTCTTCCAAAAATTATAAAAAAAAATTATTTTTTTTTAAAAAAAAAAAAGAGAAAAAAAAATAAATTTTTTTTTTGAAAATGTGCCTTGGTGAAAACCTGGCAACAGGCGCCTTGGTAGCAAAAGTAAAAAGAAATAAATTCATCCTATGGTGAAAACCACTCCCTTGTGGCACCTTGGATAAGTACCATGATGAAAACTTGGCAATCAGGCATCATGCGTAGTTCTTCTACATATCTCATCCATTTCATCTTATTTCTTTGATTTTGACAAGGTTGATCTATACACGTACATTTGGCTATCTCAAGAGTGGTCTTATGCTGATCCTACTTTTATTCCCTTCATGTTTAGCCTTCATATTTATCTTCCTCCATTCATTTTCACCTATCACTATCATTTTCCCCTTTGGTCTTGATCTGATAAAAAAGAGTAAAATACGATGCTATGAAGCCTCTTGACCTGTCTACTCCTTTGGACTGCATCCTTTCCTTCTTCTGCATTACACTTTTGTGACCTATCCTATGCTGGCCTTTCATTGCTTGTCCAAATAAGCTTTACATGATAATTTTTCCCTAGGTTGGGTACTCTTGAGGAGTTTGACTTTGAGGATTTCTTTCCTCCATTCGCTTTCATTCTCCTTTCCTCCATCTCATTCACCAGCGTGCTCATTTATCTTGTCCCTCACCTTGCTAGACATTGGGACTACACGATGTGATCTTGCTTGGGAGTTTGATGCCCATTCTGTTTGGAGGCATCCTTTGTATATACCTTATTGATCCTGAAAAAAATTTCAAAAAATTCATATATGATGCTGAAAAAATTTTAAAAATTAGAAAATGTCCTGAAAAAATTATCATGTTAGTGAAAACCTAGCAATAGGTGCTTTGATGTATCTCAAAAAAATTATATATTCCAAAAATACAAAAAATTCAAAAAATTCAAAAAATTCAAAAAAAAAAAAGAAAAAGTGTCTTGGTGAAAACCTAGAAATAGGCACCTTGGTAGCAAAAATACAAAAAAATTATAAAAAGTCCTGAAAAAATTCTTCCAAGTGGTGAAAACCTGGAAACGGGCACTACTTGAGGCCTTTGCACCCCTATTTCTTAGCATGCGTCCTCAACACTTAGCCTTTCTCCATCATACCTTGTCCTTGTTGCCTTGGTTTGGAATTGGTCTTTGTCTTTGTCTAGGGGGCATCACTGTGTTAGCTTTGGTCTCTTGGATATGCTTGTCTTTAGGACACCTCGCAAACGGTGTTTTTCAACACCAACCCAACTGTGTTTTTCAACACAACCCCCGACATCGAGTGTTTTTCAAAACTTATCAGTTTGGTCTTATCTAGTTTGGTCATGTGATCTTACCTGCTAGCAAGCATTCGATCCTTATCCTCGGAACTCAGTATCAGTTTACACACTTAAAAATTTTAAATGAAAGACTTAATGCTTGAGATATGTCATGATTTTTTTTTTGTGTCCTGACTGTTATTGATTTTCGTTGAATGTCCTTGTCTAATAAGTCTCTCCATGATGCATCACTAGAAGACTTGGGGCATGGGGCATGTTTTTATTTGCTTTCTGCTTGTGGGTGTTGTCTTGAACCTCTTCAGTGTCTCTTGTTGTCTCTTTGACACACTTAGGAGATTTAAGGCATCATCCTTGACTATTTTTGCACAACCATTCTCATGGTCATCCCGACATTTATGCCTTGATGCGTGCATGGTTTTGCTACATTAAATTGGGTAAGCTAACATTGCAGTCATCTTGACCTTTATGTCTTTGATGGTCATGTTAGAATCTTTCCACATTCCAATCTGATATAAATCACATTCATATCTTCATAGTTGCATTTGTGACTAGTGTTGATTGTGTGATTGTCCGATGTTCGGTAATAATGGCCCTATGATGAAAATAAGTTCTTTTACATTCTCTAATGAATGAAGACACAAAATCCTATGTTATAGTTGCTCTATTGCAAGTACACCTTTGCATTTTCATGTAGCTTGCATTGTTAGACCTCATGTTAATTTGCATTTATAGGCTGCATTATGAGTTTGAGAGGGTTTCCTTCATCTTTCTTTTAGAATTTTAATCAACTGTGATCACGTTCCGATCTTCATTTCCTTATCTTCTTTCGTGATCTCAATCAAAATTCTCTATCTTAAACAGTTGATTGATTTTGGGGCATCCTCTTTCTTGAGGCAAATTCTCTTTCTTCTCTCCATTTCTTTCCATCTCTTCCAAACTTCTATCTCTCATTCACTTTCACCCCACTTCTTTTCCTTTAATTCAACCTTGGGGCATAATCTTTCTTGCTGATCTACCTTGGTTCTATGATTTTTTTTTATCTTTTATCTTATGTCAAGAACCTTATGTTTAGTTCAATTTGATCAAATTTATCAATTTACTATTTCTCCTCTATCTCATTTCGATTTCGATCACAAGGGGGCAGTACCTACCAAACTTCAATGCTTGATTCAGCTTTATCAAATTTATCAATTGCTTTTTTGGGGGCAACCTTGCTTGAGATTCTTATCTCTTATTTGAGACTTGACAATTACCTATTCACAGGTGTTGGCCTTGTCTTTTTCAGTCTGCTTATCTATGTTCTGATGTGTTCCCATCCGTCAAACACACATCTGGGTTGTTTTGTGATCCCAAATCGATCTCACACTTCAATTCCATTATTTGACTGCATGTGATCCCGAGTCGACCTCACATTAGTCAAAGAGGGGCAAATGTATGCACCCTAAAATGGTCGCCTAGACTTTGGGCCCCATTTATTCAATTTGTCAAATATCAATTTCTTGAATCAATGCTTTGCAATTTTCAAATCAATTCCTTGATCAAATCGTAATTAAATCAATAATTCAAATATTTCTAAGGTTTGATCATTTCATCAATAATTTTATTTAATTAAAAGAAATATTCTATTTTAAATAAATAAAATAGGCTTATTTAATTAAAAGAAATATCTTAAATAAAATAATCTTATTTAATTAAAACCTCTTTTAATTGAATGATTTTATCTTATTTAATTAAATATTCCTCTTTTTATTAAATAAACTTATCTTATTTATTTAAAAGATAATTCTTCTTTTAAATAAATAAAATCCCCACTTAAAGCAAAATTTGTGATGGAAAAAGAAATAAATCAAATAAAAAGAAAACAAAAATCTTTTTCCTGATTCTTTCAATAATTTTATTTAATTGAAAGAAATATTTCCTCTCAAATAAATAAAATAACTTTATTTAATTGAAAGAAATATCTTTTAAAATGAAATAAATTTATTTAATTAAAATCTTTTTTAATTAAATGATTTTATCTTATGATATCTCTCTTTTAATTAAATAATGTTATCTTATTTAATTAATAGAAAATCATTTTTTTAAATAAATAAAAAATTCTCTTAAAGCTCTTTGTGATAAAAAAAAGGGAAACGAATAATTAAAAATAAATAAAATCCCTTTTCTCTCCACACTTTCTAAAAAATGAGCTTTATTTCCTCTTTTTGGATTTATCCCACATTGCTCTTGAGGATGCATTCTCTTCCACATTTTCTTATATAAGGAGCCCTCTCCTTCTCATTTCAGATCCCAGAATTTTCATGTTATTGTTATACTGCAGGTTTGGAGAGCAATCTTGGAAGAAGTTTTTGAGCACATTTGGAGCTTGGATATTTGAGACTTCTTTCTTCTTGTCTTCTTCTCTCATGCCTTATGGCAATCCATAGTTTAGATTAATATTGCATTCACATAATAGTTTAAATTCATGTTTCCTTTCATAGATTAACATTGTATAAGCATTCATTTCAATAGAATAGTTTATTTCTTGCATTGTTATCATCTAGACTAGTTTCATTTGCATGCAATAACTTGATGATCATGGAGATTAGCATACTTGCTATTCATTTTTGAATCTCTCGTTTCTTGGTGTACTTGCATGGGCATAACTAGGTCAATATGAGGGCCTCATATACAAACCTCTGCACTCCATGAATAAAGAGCTGTGAATCATTGTTTGAGACCTCATTCTTGAGTGTTCTTGAATGTAATGATTCATAGAAGTGTGACTACTTTCTAGCACACATAAGTTATTTGTAATTGGTCTATTTTTTTAATACAGTTGGTTGAGAGTGGGATGCAATACATTTGTATATTGTGAACAATATTGATTGGATGACGGTATGGATTGAACGATGTCAACAAAATGATTTCTTATTAACATGGGAAGGTGTTGCTTCATTGGTTAGAGAAGCTCATCGTAATGGAGATTCCAATATTATGCCAATGGTAATTGATCTAGCATATGGTTTAAGAGGTAGATAGGTACGTAAAAAAAATTTAATGATCATGACCCATTTGTTTCATATCAATTCACGATGCAAATAATTTTCGCATGCTTGAGAAATTATAGGTCAAGCACCACAAAGTTATCTACTATCATGGCCACAAATTTTGCATAAAAAAATTGGATGACACGAAGAAAACTTGTGATCTAGGATAACTTTAGTCTTTGAGGTCACTAATATTTCATCGAGAAACGACATACATTCTCAACAATCTCAAAATCGATACTATAACATCTTGGATGATATACTTGAGTGAGACTTTAACTCCTTCAAATTAGTTATATTCATCATCAAATGGTACAGGCTACGACTGAATCAAAATGATCTTGATAAAATTGATATTCAATATGATAATAGATTTACAATGATTAATACAAGGTCGTTTGAGCCAGTTGGAGATGAGCCCTATGCTCTTTCAAACCAATGTGAGCAAGTGTTTTACTTAGAGGCTCCACATAAACCGGGTTAGTCATTTGTTGTTAGACATGATCCAAGAAGAAGGCCAGTAAAGTATAATGTGATGGAAGAAGAAGATAGTGAAGATGAAGAAGAAGATGATGGTGGTGGTGGTGGTGGTGGTGATGATGATGATGATGATGATGATGATGATCAATGCCATGATTGAAATGTACAAGGTATGTGATTTAATTATATATATATATATATATATATATATATATATATATATATATATATATATGTATATATATACATATATGTATATATATACATATATGTATATATATACATATATGTATATATATACATATATGTATATATATACATATATGTATATATATACATATATGTATATATATACATATATGTATATATATACATATATATATATATATATATATATATATATAATATTGATTTATTGATGTATTCAATTCTAATGACATGGTATAGTTAATTCATTATGTTTAATTCTAATGATTACAACATATGTGATTTATGATTACTAATGTATTGCTTATGATGCTCAATTAATTGTTGTTGATTACATGTATACATTTTGTTTGATTGTCACCTTTCTTAGAAACATGCAATTGACTACACACATTGTCACCCCTTTTGTTGACGATATTGCATTCCATATATAAGGTAAAGGTAATTTGTTCATATTTACGATCTTGTCAAAAAATTATATACAATGGAAAGAAAATGATCAAAGTAAAAGATTTGCTATGTACATCAAGATGGAAGACCAAAAGCAACAAAGAATATTGTAGGTTTTATAAATAGTACGTGACCTGGGTCAACTAATAAGCAACTCAATTGCATATTTGAGGTGCATGAGGGGAATTGTGTTTTTGTATGTGCGATAAAATCAATACATGCAGGGGAAGAACTGCTAATAGATTACCATTTGAATCGCATAGATACAAACAAAGTTACTATCATGGGGGTGGTAGGTACTATATACCATTTAAACTAACCTCAAGTTTATGACTCCAATATACCATTTTATTAATAAGTTTTTTTTGCTAAGTCTATTGCTTTCAGTTTGTTGAAAATTTTATATTTAATCTTTGTCATAGGATGACATGGATCCCCACATGATAGAGGTCACAAGGATGCTCCTCCCACCCATTCTTCAGCAACGGTAAACCTTATTGTAATTGTAAAAATTAGATAGTTGAAAAATGTTATATTATTATGTTCTTTTATTTAGGGTTTTGGACTTATTCTGATAGTTTTACTGATATTCCTGTCACAAACTGATGTTCAGTATAGGGGAAAAGCACCTAGAACAACAGAGGCAATAGTTGTAGATACTGATGAGGATATCCCTAATATCCCTAACCCTGTAAATATGGTGAAGAAAAAATTAAAAAAAGTCAGTGCATAAATTATTAACATTTTGGATGATCCAAATCCAACCAAGGAGATGCTGAAGAGGAAAGGTGAATTGATGTCGCAAGCACATCGTTATGAAGTAAGCAATAATGAAACTTTAGTTATAACAAAAGTTCAATAAAGGTTTATATTTTATTCTCTTTTATGTCATGAACTAAAATATGTATATGTTCTTGTTACAGGATTTTTTGTTTGCTCAAGTACCTGGTCATGGACATCGCGATGAGGCCGGTACTAGAAGAACTCCCACCTCAAGTAAAATAATCCTTAAGTTAACAAGTTACAAGGAATTTTTTCTTTGGAACATTCAAAAACTTCATTGGACTTACTGATTAGAAGTGTACTTTTTCATTGGACTTACTGATACTATAGATACAACTATACACTAATACATTTGGGGTGAAATTGCGACGGCCATTTGCGACGGCAAGCAAATGTCATGCGGTTTTGGCCTTTTTTTTCAAATATAGCCCGACACCGTCGCAATTTGCGACAACAATACATATGGCACTGTCGCAATTGCGACGTTGTCGGGATATAAGCGCAAAATTAAAAAGGAACGTTGTCATGTGTGTTTTCAACAGCGCTGTAACCCTCCGCGAAATCACATCAGGATATAAGGGCAAAAAAATAAGAACGTTGTCATTTGTGTTTTCAACAGCGCCGTAACCCTCCGCGAAATCACATCGGGATATAAGGGCAAAAAAAACAAGAACGTTGTCATTTGTGTTTTCAACAGCGCCGTAACCCTCCGCGAAATCACAGCTACAATTTCTGAGTACGTTGGGTTTATTTTTCTTTTGTCATTATTATGTAATCTGGTATTCAGCTGTTAGAGAGCTAAAATACCCAGAAATGAGGACATATCTATGTTGAATTTATTGTTAGTGGCTTTGGTTATTTAGAAGTTTAATTTTATTTGTTCATCTTTCAAGCACAAACATTTTGTGGACCGTAACGTCTTCATTGTTTCGGGTATGCAGTGAAACAACCCTAACTTGCAATTGCGATGTTGTCGGGATATAAGGGCAAAAAAAAAGAGGAACGTTGTCATTTGTGTTTTCAACAGCACCATAACCCTCCGCGAAATCACATCGGGATATAAGGGCAAAAAAAACAAGAACGTTGTCATTTGTGTTTTCAACAGCGCCGAGAGAGATTCCCTCCGCGAAATCACAGCTACAATTTCTGAGTACGTTGGGTTTATTTTTCTTTTGTCATTATTATGTAATCTGGTATTCAGCTGTTAGAGAGCTAAAATACCCAGAAATGAGGACATATCTGTGTTGAATTTATTGTTAGCGGCTTTGGTTATTTAGAAGTTTAATTTTATTTGTTCATCTTTCAAGCACAAACGTTTTGTGGACTGTAATGTCTTCATTGTTTCGGGTATGCAATGAAATAGCCCTAACTTGCGACTACCTTCACGGTACTTGTGTACATTATCATGTTGTCTTTACAGTGACTGTCCTCATTCAAGTGGCAATTACACAAGGGACAGTCACTGTGAGATGTCCTCATTTGTGACAAGGACAGTCACACTTAGGACATCTCATAGTGATATTCCCTTGTGTAATTTCCACTTGAATGTATTGCTATTGAACCACATTAATGCTTTTCTTCTTCAACAAATGAGGACAGTCACTGTAAAGACAACATGATAATGTACACAATTACCAAAAAATGATCTTGTTAATTGATGTAACACTTTGTCTTGCTCACTCCCTATCCTTCACTAGGGTCTCTTTAGGCCAATGTTTTGACTTGATAGGGTACTTAACTATCCCTACACTCTTTAGGTATCTCTACCCAAGATCCCACTCCTTCAACTAGTGCACACCAACAAGAAATACAACGAACTCTGCTCAATACCAATCTAGCTACTAGGACACTCCTAGTCTTGTCTTCACAAATTGGAACACATTCAACTAGAACTTTACTCCATGGAGAGGCTGGCCACTAGGACCTCTATTGGTTTCAATATTACTCCTTCACCTATACTTTTCATCAGTACTTCAATCCGGTTCATCAAACCATGCCAATTGCACCCAAAAATAGGCTGCTAGCAATTAGGCCTTTGTCAAGCCTTTTTGTTTATATTAAGCCACCTAAAGGGCTTAGGATTTAGATGCCCTTTATTGAGAACTCCAAGATATCTAAGGTCTTCTCCTCCTAGATTTTTTGTACACCAACTGCTACAGCCATGCCTGAAAACAAGTATTTTGACACAACTTGGACAGTCTGACTAAGAGTTTGTTTTCTTAGCAGCCAAAGAAACTCACCCAATCTTCTAATTTGACTTGGGGCTTCTTTAGATGTGTGTCTACCTCTCCATGAGATTTTAGTTGAAGCAACCAATGCATTCAACTTGTTGTAATCTTCTTGTAATGATTTGTCATCCCTAACTGTGCTCAACTGACTCACCTAGGACATCATTGCAAACATAGAAAATGAGCTTCCCAGGGCCCCTCCTTCCAAACATATAGTACATGGAGTCTCCTCACCCATTCCAAGAGCCCATACAAAATTGACAATGGAATGATGAGCTAAGACTCCATTTGTTCAACCTGCCTGGTTTAAACCAATGATAGGGTACTTAACAAAAGAATTAACAAACTAGTTGGAATGCTTCAAAACTCAAAAAAAACACAACACAGAATAAAAAAACAACTTGTACTAACTTTTCCAATAGACACTGCGAGCTATCTAATCCATTAATCAACTGAAAACAAAGAAACAAAAAAACTCAAGAATTCACTAAAACCGTGTTACTCTACAAATCTTCTTAATTCCAAATGTTTTTCCCCCCAACCTTTTGCACAGATCGATGGAGGCCTCTTATAGTTGATCTGATGCCTAATTCAATGGTTTCATATAGTTACATAACCATCTTACTCGAAAATGCTCCCTTGCACAAATGTTGTCAATGTTGTGAATGACAACATTGACAACTTGTTACAACCTTTGGGATTTTGGTTCAAAACTTATTGTTCAAACACCATAAGACCCTAACCATGACTTAGTTAGGCTATTTAGACCTCACATAGGCCACTTCTACACTTCTTTGCCCAATTTGACCCCTAAATGCTTCATTCCCACTTTTGCCACAATATTGGTAACTTGGGTACAAATTGGCACTTGCCTTCACAAAGGTCACACATGAGGACATCTCACAGTGATCGATTGTCGCTTGTGTAATTGCCACTTGAATGTATTGCTATTGAACCACATTAATGCTTTTCTTCTTCAACAAATGAGGACAGTCACTCTAAAGACAACATGATAATGTACACTCACTGTAAGGACAGTCACAAATGAGGACATCTCACAGTGACTGTCCCTTGTGTAATTGCCACTTGAATGTATTGCTATTGAACCACATTAATGCTTTTCTTCTTCAACAAATGAGGACAGTCACTCTAAAGACAACATGATAATGTACACTCACTGTAAGGATAGTCACAAATGAGGACATCTCACAGTGACTGTCCCTTGTGTAATTGCTACTTGAATTACACAAGGGACAGTCATTGTGAGATGTCCTCATTTGTGACAAGGACAGTCACACATGAGGACATCTCATAGTGATTGTCCCTTGTGTAATTTCCACTTGAATGTATTGCTATTGAACCACATTAATGCTTTTCTTCTTCAACAAATGAGGATAGTCACTCTAAAGACAACATGATAATGTACACTCACTGTAAGGACAGTCACAAATGAGGACATCTCACAGTGACTGTCCCTTGTGTAATTTCCGCTTGAATTACATAAGGGACAGTCATTGTGAGATGTCCTCATTTGTGACAAGGATAGTCACACATGAGGACATCTCACAGTGATTGTCCCTTGTGTAATTGTCACTTGAATGTATTGTTATTGAACCACATTAATGCTTTTCTTCTTCAACAAATGAGGACAGTCACTCTAAAGACAACATGATAATGTACACTCACTGTAAGGACAGTCACAAATGAGGACATCTCACAGTGACTGTCCCTTGTGTAATTGCCGCTTGAATTACACAAGGGACAGTCATTGTGAGATGTCCTCATTTGTGACAAGGACAGTCACACATGAGGACATCTCACAGTGATTGTCTGTAATGTCCCCTTTTTGGCTAACTTGGAAAACAGGAACAATTACTCCACTTCTCAGACTTACTCTATCAGATACATACAATTAAACTAAGTAATGGAGGTTACTTAAGATATCAACCGCTATTTCAGATTCAATCACAATATGTGTGCAAGATGATATTGATACCAATATGTTTAATAGCACTGTCGGATATAATGATATGAAATATGCTATGAATATGATGTTTCCTATCACTTATAGTGATAGTATAATGATGGTATGTCTGATATAAACAATATCGATATACAATCAATAAGTATTGCTTATAGCAATGTATTTGTTGTGTCTGATATGATGATGTAATTATGCAAATGTGTAATATCGCTATGAGTGATATGTTGCTATTTCAGATTCTGAATTATATTCTTGCAACTTCAAATATTGATGCTGTTTCTGACTATCCTTTCTATCTGTGCAATCATGGTGTTGTCTCTGATCTGCAATGATAAACTTGAAACCAAACTGCCAAAGGCAGATGCTCTATTGAGTATATCCAAATATGGATAAGTAAATAAAGTTCTAATGATGCCTTGAGTGACTGACGAGAATGCATTCTTATATTGTCTTTAAAAAATGAAGAGATGCTATGAATGAGACGTGTCTTGTTTCTTCCTCCATGTCCCTTTGTTAATCACACCTTTCCATAATCCGACAGTTCACATAATATTATTTCATTATTTTCTGATCATAGATAACTCCCAGATTGACTCAATATCAAATCTTTTTATGAAGGTAATCTTCCCTAATTGGTAGTGCAACCAGTAGTTAACATCCATTGTGTTTGTATTAGTTTGGTCTAACTATCATTAGTATTTAGTCAATCGATATTAACTCTTGCCTTATCCCATATTGTTATGATGATATCCAATCTTTCTACTCTGATATAAGTCGATATCATTTTCTGATAATTGTCCATTTATTGGTTGATTGCTGGTAATGGAGTTTGATCTTCAAATTGACTTCCATTCCTGTTAATACTTAAGGATACATTGTACTTATTATCCATGACTGATGCCTCATTCATCAATAGCTTGTGATATAATCATTGATGCTTTTGTGTTTCTACAAGATGTGGTTTATCTCAGACAATTGATAATCTTTCAATCCTTTAGTCGATATCCTCCTATGTGGTGTCTATTGATATAGATAGTAGAATTCAATCTAGTTTATGTTATTGTCATGATAACATAGGAAGTGATGGTGCATATTTGCTAGCGGGTCTTCATGTTTGATATTGCTTTATCGGATATGTCATTGTCTAAACTTGTGCAATTAATGATTATTTATAATATATGAATGGTTATCCTTCTTGCTTATCAATACATCTTCTGAAACACATAGCGACCTATCCCTTATTCATATCATGTTGATCTTGACTTCATAGTATTTGGTTCATTAATCATCCTCTCATGGTATCGATGTGTAATGACTAGTGATTGTTGTATCACTTCTTCATTCCTCATCGTGATAGATAATGCAGATGTTTAATGTAGATGTATATCGATTACAGATATTCGATATTGCTTTAAACGTTATTATTATTATTATTATTATTAATGTTATTGTTATTATTAAATATTATAATTAATGATGTTAGTAATATTAATAATATTATAATAAATATTATTATAGTGATAACATATTGTTTTATATTGAGAGGTTTATTAATATTATTTATATATTAAAATTATTATATCAATAATTGATTTAATATTATTACTTAATATATTATTATAATATAATATATATAATTTATTAATAATTATTTATTATTAATTTATATTATAATTATAATCATAATTATATTATTTATTAATATTTTAATATTATTTAATTAACATATTACTTATTATGCTAACTATATATTATTATTATCTTTTGATAATAATTATATATTATTGTTATATACCGTTAATAATAGATTATTATATATCATCTAATCATTTTATTATTATACTAAGTTCAATATGTCACGGCTCATGACATTGTCCCTTGTGTAATTGCCACTTGAATGTATTGCTATTGAACCACATTAATGCTTTTCTTCTTCAACAAATGAGGACAGTCACTCTAAAGACAACATGATAATGTACACTCATTGTAAGGACAGTCACAAATGAGGACATCTCACAGTGACTGTCCCTTGTGTAATTGCCACTTGAATTACACAAGGGACAGTCATTGTGAGATGTCCTCATTTGTGACAAGGACAGTCACACATGAGGACATCTCACAGTGATTGTCCCTTGTGTAATTGCCACTTGAATGTATTGCTATTGAACCACATTAATGCTTTTCTTCTTCAACAAATGAGGACAGTCACTCTAAAGACACCATGATAATGTACACTCACTGTAAGGACAGTCACAAATGAGGACATCTCATAGTGATTGTCCCTTGTGTAATTGCCACTTGAATGTATTGCTATTCAGCCACATTAATGCTTTTCTTCTTCAACAAATGAGGATAGTCACTCTAAGGACAACATGATAATGTACACTCACTGTAAGTGTACATTATCATGTTGTATTACAAATGGACCTTATGTTGGTCGGGATATAAGTGCAAAAAAAAAAGGAACGTTGTCATTTGTGTTTTCAACAGCGCCGAGAGAGATTCCCTCCGCGAAATCAAGCGGGTTATCATTTGTGTTTTGAACAAAGCGGGTTGTCATTTGTGTTTTGAACAGCACCGAGAGAGATTCCCTCCGCAAAATCAAGCGGGTTGTCATTTGTGTTTTCAACAGCGCCGAGAGAGATTCCCTCCGCAAAATCACAGCTACAATTTCTGAGTACATTGGGTTTATTTTTCTTTTGTCATTATTATTTAATCTGGTATTCAGCTGTTAGAGAGCTAAAATACCCAGAAATGAGGACATATCTGTGTTGAATTTATTGTTAGGGGCTTTGGTTATTTAGAATGCTTCCCCACAATACTTAATTACACAAGGGACAGTCACTGTGAGATGTCCTCATTTGTGACAAGGACAGTCACACATGAGGACATCTCACAGTGATTGTCCCTTGTGTAATTGCCACTTGAATGTATTGCTATTCAACCACATTTATGGGCCCGTTTGGACCACGACACACAGTAGCATCTACAGAGAAGAATATCCCAGGTGTAACAAGTTGTAAGAATATACCAACAGTTCTAAGAAGTTCCCTAGCACGTAGTAGCATCTACAGAGAAGAATATACAACATGAGGGCAGCCACTGTAAAGACAACATGATAATGTACACTCATTGTATGTGTACATTATCATGTTGTCTTTACAGTGACTGACCTCATTCAAGTGGCAATTACACAAGGGACAGTCACTGTGAGATGTCCTCATTTGTGACAAGGACAGTCACACATGAGGATATCTCACAGTGACTGTCCCTTGTGTAAGCCACTTGAATGTATTGCTATTCAACCACATTTATGGGCCCGTTTGGACCATGGCACACAGTAGCATCTACAGAGAAGAATATCCCAGGTGTAACAAGTTGTAAGAATATACCAACAGTTCTAAGAAGTTCCCTAGCACATAGTAGCATCTTCTAATTGTCTATACCACTTCACAAGGTATTGTTTGCACACATTGTTTTTGGTTCTTTTGATGACCCTTGTTTTGAAATTGCTATTAGGCCTTGTAGCTTATATGTTTTGATTGCTGGAGAGCTTCTAAAGCTAAGCAAGAAGACCATTGCACGAGTTATAGCCGCGCGCTCAGGTTTGAAAATTGTATATTTTTTAATCTAATGTATATTTTAACTAGACTTTTAGCTTATTTTTGCTGTATATTTTAATCTAAAGGGAATCATGGATGTGAACTTGAAAGAATTTTGTACTTAGTTCTTATGGAGAGAATAGTAGTATTTTACGGTCTAATATCAAATAGAGTTTTCCAATTACAGAAAGTTAATGAATTCTAATAGCTTATATGTTTTGATTGCTGGAGAGCTTCTAGAGCTAAGCAAGAAGACCATTGCACGAGTTATAGCCGCGCGCTCAGGTTTGAAAATTGTATATATTTTAATCTAATGTATATTTTAATCCTTTTGCCATGTCATGTAATATGTCTTGCCTTGTAGCTTATATGTTTTGATTGCTAGAGAGCTTCTAGAGCTAAGCAAGAAGACCATTGCACTAGTCGTAGCCGCGCGCTCAGGCATGAAAATTGTATATTTTTTAATCTAATGTATATTTTAACTAGACTTTTAAAATATTAAAGGATTTAACTAGGTCTAAGAAGATTTGTGTACTTTTGACAATTTTGCTTAGTCACTGAAAGTTGTAGACCGAAGTTTTCATAGCCCAATTTTTGCTTCCTGCGAAGAACGATCATGTCAGATAATATAAGTGAAGAACAAAATAGGGAGACAATCGCTAGATTGTGGTCTAACTTGAAAATAAAAGGTGATGGAAAATGTTATTGTCCCTGTAAAATTTGTAAGGGCTTAAACCGTAGAAGATTGCTAATCAAAACAGTTAAGAGACATTGTAGGGAGAATGGTCACATTGAAGGGGGGCATGACTATCATCCACTGGTAAGTTGTTCATTATATCATTTTAACAATTTATATACATATGAAATCACTTGATGATGAGTTGAAGATCATGGTTTATTTATGTTAATCAATTTTATATAGGTTGATCTCCCCAGGGAAGTACATGATATGGAGGAACATGGGGGTGCGAATATCCAAGGTGAAGATAATGATCCCATGGAAGATGACAATCATGCTCCAGAAAACATAATTGAAGATGATGGTATAAATACATTGATCCATGACACATTTAGTCCAAGCGGATCTGATCATGATGATGATGATAGCCTTGATGTACCTCTACTTGAGAAGGCATACGAGCCCCTATACAAAGACTCCCAAACAACTCTTCTCTCTGCTGTATTGTTGTTGTTGAACTTGAAGGTTATGAATGGTTTATCCAACATAACAATGTCACGTATGTTAAGGTATGTCATATATGTCTTTATAGTTAACAAAGGGTGAATAATGTACCACTAATATTGTTTATATTAACAACTTATATTTTTTGCTGTAGATTGATAGGCGAGTTTTTGTTACCACCATCAAATATTCTACCTCGCTCATAGCGAGAATTATCTGCTATTATGAAATATATTGGAATGGAGTATCAAGCAATACATGCTTGTCCCAATGATCATATTATATATTATAAAGAACATGAATTTGCAACACAATGCCCTGTATGTCATACGAGTAGATATCGAACAGATCAAATAACAAAAAAGGTGCCTCACAAGGTTCTTCGTTACATCCCCATTATCCCACGGATGCGACAATTATTCAGGTGTACTAGCTTGGCACAATTTATGGATTACCATGCATGCAATAGAAGTCGAGATGACATTATTCGAATCCCTGCGGATGGTTCGGCATTTATGCACATAGAGGAAAAGTGGCAACACTTCAAAGAAGAACCTCGTAATCTCAGGCTTTCATTGGCAGCGGATGGTGTCAATCCATTTGGAGAGATGAGATCTGTTTGCTCGGTGTGGCCTATTTTTGTTATCAACAATAACATTCCTCCGTGGATGTCAATAAAGAGGGAGCACATTATGTTGGCAATGATTGTTCCAGGTATTTTATCATTTGATAGTTATTAATTTACATGTACTTACAAATCTTACAGTAAAATGGTCACAATAATTATGTAATGTTACTGTTCATTCAAGTAGGTAAATATCAAGTTAAAGATATGAATGTATATATTGAGCCTCTTATTGACGAGTTGGTGGAGTTATGAAATGGTGTCACTATGTATGACGTGTCTAGACCAATAGGACAAAGACAATTTCAATTCCATGCAATACTTGTATGGACAATACATGATGCCCCAGGGCTAACACATTTTTGTGGTATGTTATAGTGAATTCAAGTTGCGCATGATAATTCTAATTATAAAAATCAACATATTTAATAATCCAATTATATCATTATCTTGTAGGTCTTCAAACAAAGGGAAAATTTGCATGTCCAGTTTGTGGTCCAAAGATGAAATCTCGTCATTCAAAAATTTTAGGAAAGCATGTGTTTGATGAGTACAGACACTTCCTCCACAGGAATCATAAGTATCGAAGTATGGAAAAACATCTTTTCAATGGGAAAGAAGAGACTACATCAAAGCCACGAAGAATGACACCTCGCCTATGGAAGTTGGAATATAATAGAATTAATCGTCGAGATAATGTCATTCCACTTAATGGTTTATGTTTGTAATTTATATATTTCTATTGTGATTTTTGTTTACTAATTATGTAATTGATGATCGTGAAGGTCGTCAAGGCACTATTGACAACCTTCCAAAGGGACTAAAAAGCTATCCCAGACAATTTAGTAGGTTGCCCTACTACGAGGACCTACAAATTGTGCATTTGTTTGATCTTATGCATGTTGGAAAGAATATAACAGAGACATTGTGGAAAATACTGGATGGAAGGCGTGACAAAGAAAAAATTGTCAAAATTTGTAATGACATTCATGAATCCAATCATGCACTGAAGAATTTCATTCACTCAAATAGCAATAGAGATTAGA
Source organism: Chamaecyparis obtusa (assembly GCA_027943335.1). Taxonomy (NCBI): domain Eukaryota; kingdom Viridiplantae; phylum Streptophyta; class Pinopsida; order Cupressales; family Cupressaceae; genus Chamaecyparis; species Chamaecyparis obtusa. The sequence continues at coordinate 929,559 of BSBK01000204.1, forward strand.
TTAATATAAGTGCCCTTCCTTGGTTATTAACGGAGCAGCAAAGTGATGCCATAAAAGAAGTCATACGAAAAATTTGATTTCCCACAGGATTTGCTGGGAACATAAGCAATCTCATATCAAAGAAAAGTGAATTTGGGCCAGGGCTCAAAACGCATGATTGGCATACTTTCATCAAGGTAAGTTATGTTCTTCTGTATTTACAATATATTCATAAACTACGTGTACTATTCATTATGTTATGTTAGAAAATAATGAAATGATTGGTTTATAATTACTGCAGTACGTGCTACCTCTATCTCTCCCAGAGCACTTCAACAATAACATCAAACAAGTGATATATGATCTTGGAAAATACATGAGGTAAGCAGTAATATCTGTTCAATTTGTTGTATATATTTATTATATTCGCGATTTGTTTTTCTTGCTATGTAATCTATTGTATATTATTTTGTAAAGTCTCGTATTTATATATTTTTTGTGACTTGAATCTCTTAATGTAGGTGGTTGTCATCTAAAGAAATCCATAAAGAAGATATAAACTATTGGAAGAGAAGAATTCCTCATTTATTGTGTGAAATGCAAAAGTGTCTACCTCCAACTTTTTTCAATGCACAAGAACACTACCTCATACACCAAGTTGAGGAGATTGAATTGTGTGGACCTGCACACACTAGGTCAATGTGGATGGTTGAGAGGCACTTGAAATCTTTGAAGGCTTTGGTTCGACAAAGAGCACATCCTGAGGGTTCTATGGTAGAGGGATACATGGTATACCAGACTATGGTGTACATTACTGAATATCTTCCTAAGTTTGCTTCAAATATCCATGTAGATCGCATTTGGGATCTCGACCCTTTTAAAAAATTCAAAGGGGAGTACTTGATGGGGAAAGGTAGATTGAGGAAAGTGATAGGTAATAAATTATAAGATGTTATTGTAATAAATTATTTCTTAATCTTCAAAATAAATCGGTTGTAAGTCGTCTATTTTTTTTTTGTACAGTTGCTCGAGAGTGAGATGCACTACATTTGTATATTGCAAACAATCTTGATTGGATGACGGTATGGATTGAACGATGTCAACATTCTGGTCACACATTAACATGGGAAGGTGTATCTTCATTGGTTAAAGAAGCTCATCGTAATGGAGATTCTAATGTTACGCAAAGGGAAATAGATTTAGCATATGGTTTAAGAGATTTCCAGGTACGTACAAAATTATTAATCACCCGTATGTTTATCAACTCACGATATAATAATTTTGACATGTTTCACATATTATTGCAGGTTAAACACCACAAGGGTATGTTCTGTAATGGTCAAAAATTTCGCGTCAAAGTGTTGGATGACACGAAGAAAACTTGTGATTCTGGAATAACTGCAGTCTTTCAAGTGACTAATATTTCATCTAGAAATGACTTAGATCCTCAAGAGTCTAAAAATCAATACTATGGCATTTTGGATGATATACTTGAGTGCGACTTTAGTTCCTTCAAATTAGTACTCTTCGTTGTCAAATGGTACAGGCTACGACTTAATCCAAATGATCCTAATAGAACTGTTATTGAACATGATAATGGATTTACAATGGTTAATACAAGGTCGTTTGAGCCAGTTGGGGATGAGCCCTATGTTCTTCCAAGCCAATGTGAGCAGGTATTTTACTCAGAGGTTTCACATAAACCGGGTTGGTCATTTGTTGTTAGACATGAACCGAGAGGAAGGCCGATAAAGTATAATGCGATGGAAGAAGAAGATACCGAAGAAGTAGAAGATGATGTAGATGATGATCACGATCGACAATTATTGGATGATGTTCCTGAGACAAATTTTTATGAAGAAGAAGAAGAAGATGATGCTGCTACTGATGATGATGATGAAGATGATGTTGATGTTGATGATGATGATGTTGATGATGACGACAACGACGACAACGACGACGACGATGACGACGATGATGACGACGATGACGAGGATGATGATGATGATGATGATGATGATGATGATGATGATGATGATGATGATGATGATGATGATGATGATGATGATGATGAAATTTAAAGGTATGCCATCAATCTTTAATGTATTTAATATTCATTTCTTGATAGAAATATATTTGTCTTAAATGGTTACATAGTTTATTCATTATCTATTTAAAAGCTATAAGTGTTATAATGTGTACATTTTAATGTTTTTAATTTTTATGTGATGCTTATGATGGATGTGATTATGATTATGATGTGATTATGCTCACGATAATTGAATTACATTTGCAGAAAATTGAACCCCTTTCAAGAGCATCCCGCACAGTCTCATGGATCGACAGGTATAAGTCAATACACCTTATAGAAAGTCTATTTAATACACTTATCAATAGTAAGATTGATGTCTTCTAAGATCTCTCCCATTTGCAGGTACCAGCAAATAGGTATTTGTCAGAAGTGTCTTCCTCGAGTGAGGGAAATATAGGAATAGAAGAGGAAAGTGAGACATGCAGTTTATCTAGAATAGGGAGATTAACTAGAGGTCAAAGGACTAGAAGGAAATTCAATAAACACATGAAATTTTTCCTTGCTCAAGGGGGGTCATGTTCTTATGATGATGAGACGAAAGGCGACATCGAGGTGCCCTTGAGGTACCAACATCTACAAAAACATTGGGTACCCAAGGAACTTCCTCCAATAAACACTGATTTTTATGTTAATGAGAGGATATATCGCATAGCACCATCATCATTACATGGTTTGGGCCTATTTTCTATGGATGGCATAAAGGTGTCTTACAACAAAGTTTCTGAATTGATGGAGTATGTTGGACCATGTTACGATTACAAAAGTTGGATGCATATTGTTCAATATAAAAAAAGTATGCATAGGTATGCACTCTCGGCAAATTATATACAATAGCAAGACAATAATCAAAGTAAAAGTGTGGCTATATACATTGATGGAAGGCCAAAAGCAACAGGGAATATTGTGGGTTTTATAAATAGTACACGACCTGGGTCAACTATAAAGCAACCCAATTGCATATTTGAGGCGCGCGAGGGAAATCGTGTATTCATCTGTGCGATAAAATCAATACGTGCAGGGGAAGAGCTGCTTATTGATTACAATTTGAACCACATAGATACAAACGAGGCTACTATCATGGGGGTGGTACATACTATTAAACCAACTTCTAATCAATGACTCCAACATACCATTTAGTTATTAAATTTTTGGCTAACATTTTTATACTTGATCTTTGACATAGGGGCACAATATGGAGCAACCGCCCGAAGGTGATGGTGACGATATTCCTAGCTCATCTACACATGAGCAGGTAAAACTCATTGTAATTGTGCAAACTAGATAGAAGCAAAATGTTATTTTTTTTAATGTTATTTTCTTCATTATTTTGGAGTAATTTTGATAATACTAATACTATTGTTGTCACAGAGGGCCGGTGGTCGGAGAGAGGGAAAGCAACCTACAGTCCCTCAGGAGTCCCCCCTTGTGAACCCTTTTTTTATTGATTTAGTAGAGACCGATGACCCGATCGGTTCCATTAAAAAGCTGCTAAAAAAAATTGGGAAAGAACTTCTACGTTTGGTATCCATACATCCTCAGACTCAGGAAATAAAAGACAGGGCAGCTGAGTTGTTGTGCACTTCTGAAAACTTTAAAGTAAGTATTAATGAAATTTTTAATTATTACAAGAGTTCAATAATGGTTTTTATGTTATGCTCTTTTATGACATTAATTAAAATATGGATGCATTGTCTTTACAGAGTTATTTGCGTAATTTTGAACCCCATTCCCATGATGAGGCCGGTATTGCAAGTGGTTCAGGTAGATCACATGTTCCATTCCCCACTTGTGTTTTCCACTGAATATATATAGGAATGATCATAATCATTGACAATACATGCTCGAACAATCTTTTTTTTTAATGCTCTAACAATCTTGTCCATGCTAGTCCACGCGTTCTATATTTATGCATGCTCTAACAATTTTATTCTTCAGCTCCTTTCCATGATGATATGACAACGCTGCCTCCATCCAGGATAGCCACAAATGTCTTGCCGACTGCCATGTCAACAACACACAGCCTAAATGCACCAACTGTTGCACCATCTACTGGTACACAAATCCCTCTTTTTCTCTCTTTTGTTATGTGTTTAAGTGTTATGTGTTTACGATGTAGATCCCTTGATTGTGTTTGTGCCATGGGTGCTCTGCACCAATTTATTTCCCTTGAAGTATTATTTCTTGGAGGCATTTGATAATGGTTTTCATTTTTTGCAATAGGAGATGCAACAAGTCCCGATGCAACATCATTTCCTGGATGTTCCCGTGTTCCTAGTACGGGAACGGTGAAGGATTGCGTATTGATCATCAGCGATGATGAAGGCATTCCCTTAAAAGTATCCAAACTTCCAGGTACTTTAAAGTTATTATTATTCTATAGTGATATAATAGTAATTTAGTTTTTGATCACTCTTCATCGACTAATGATCCCATGATTATTTTGTAGGGAATGATATTTTTTGGTGAAAACTTGGTGACGAGTGTTTGCGGATATTCGGGCCCACCATACGTACATGGTGGAACATCATATCCTAACTAAAACCCCAAACCACTATTTTGATTTCATATCATTGCTAGAATAGTTTTCCTTTTCATCAATTTCTTGAACTATATTAAAGGTAGCTTCTCTTCATTTATGAGTCTAACATGTTTTTTTTTACTTAAAAGGTGGAATAACCAAGATAAAAAGTTGAAGGATGATCTTGTACATAGTATGACCCAGCTTTTTGGACCTCGTGCATTCGAGAGAAACAAGCTCCTTGAAAGAGCTGGTTTATGTTTGAAGTATATTAGGGACCAGTACAGGAAATATTTAGAGGTTAACCCAAGGCACGAGCGTCCGCCCTGTGTTCTTGAGGCTGAGTGGCAGGGTTTGATTTTGGATGGAAAGTATAAAGCCGACATGAAAAAAGGAATTACGCCAGTAGAGAGTAGAGCAAGGTATGTGATACTTTTGAGAATGTAATTATGTACTAATTAACCTCTAAATTTTTCCTGTACTGGTCTCTAACATATTTCAAACTTTGCATAGATTGCCTGACACATCAAAGGCAACAAAGGCAAGATTAGAAAAGCACGGGACACACAAGCTCGGCTCTGGTGGTTTTTCCAAACTTCAAGCACGAGTTGTAAGTATTAGTAAATGAAAACTTGTATCAATTTTTTTATATATTGCAAGGAAATTTTTTTGATCAAACAATGCAAGTAAAATTCACCATACCAAGAAAAAATGTAGGGGTCAGAGTTCAATAGATGCCTCACAGAAGGGGACAAGAGAATTGGCTTCCAACAAGGCTATAGAGCCGTGGCTGAACGGCTACGAGCTGAAATCAGTGTGCAAGGTTCAAATAATGATGCATATGAGCCACAGGTAAATAAGCTAAATGAAATTTATTTCAAATTGAATACTTTACCAATTAGTCTATTTGATGTTAAGTTCTAATATAAAGTGAGTATATCTGTTTTAAGAAAGCAATGATAACAATGTGTAGGATATTGGAATGCAGCCTGACAATCCTTCTACACAATCTATGCATAATGAAGGTTCGCATGATGTGCATCCTAGTGGTGGAGGTATACATTTGCTATTAAAATTTTTATATGTAATTACAATTGGTGTTTGGATTAATGTAACATTTTGTATAGCAACTGTAGAGGATCGAGGGGTCGGTGCTCATGAGCATGTTGAGGTTGAGTCTAGACAAAATGATGTGGCCAGATCAGGTAATTAAAGAGCGCCACAGTTATGTTCTTTAAAATAATTAAATACTTGTAACAATTATAATTAAATATTTTAAATTTAACTCTTTTATTTGTTATTGTAGAGGACCCCCCTTTGCAGCAGCATAGGAATTTGAGATCATCAAGAACAGAGAACAAAACAACTGATGAGGGGGGTATTGATGATAACACTGATGCTCCTCTTAGAGCTTACATAGAAAAAAAAATTAGAAAGAGAAAAAAGAAATGATTGTCATCTAAATACCTTAATTGATAATGACTGAATTTTATGTCTCAATGAATTTAATTATGTGCTAATGAATGTTCATGAATTATGTGTTTATTTTCATATTGATGAATGTTGCGTGTTAACGAATCTAATGTGTTAATGAATGTTATCATGTGATATTGATTGAATGTTACATTTTATTAATAATTGAAAGAATGAATGAATGTTAGATGTTAACGGGGAATGTAGAGTGATGTTAGGGGGAGGGGGGTGGGGCCAAATGAGCTTCCACCTTCACGTGGTTGGCCCTGTTTAGTAGAGAATATTAAACTATATTCTCGAAACAAAGTGAAGCTCAATAAGATACTAAATGAGTCAAAATGGTTATCAAGGTCCTCTATCCATAAGATACTTGTAGTCAAAATGGTTATTAATAAGATACTTGTAGTCAAAATGGTTATCTAGGTCCTCTATCCATTCCATAAGTTCTTCACCATTCAAACTTCCTCCATAACAAGGAATGTGCTCTAGGTTAGTCATGAAGCCTAGCATGGACTCTCTGTCAGATAGAGCCACTATTTCAGAGCCTTTTCTGTGCATTTCCTTCAAGCACTGTACAGTGTACGGATGTGAAAGGGAGGGCAGACCAGTGTGGAAGTTAGAGTATTTATATCTTATGCTTTGAGAGTTTATTTGGTAGATTCAAGACACCTTATATCAAAGTTATTCCTTTTTCTTATCTGTTGTTCTGTCAAACCCTCATTTTTTGGGTTATTGCATTCAAATGGCCTTAACTTGCAAATAAACCATAGGATATCCTCTGTTCTTTGTAAAATGCAAGTTAAGGGGGTTTATTTTCATATTTTAAAAGCTTTGGAACAGGATACTAAGCCAGAGAATTTCAAGAGCAAGCCCTAGGTCAAGAATCTCAATGTTCTTGACTAGGAGTTGATGGATTATGCAAGATCAGAGGGTAGCGGCAAGTAAAGGACCTCAAACCTTGTTGAATCTAGATCTTTAGAGCATGGTGGACATCTTCAAACTCTGATCTTGGTTTCATGCACCCATTTTCAATGCCTTGTTTTGGAACCCACACCCAAAGGCATGCATTAGGTCTGCGGACTCAATAAGGACATTGATATGCTGGAGTGGAGTCAGGGTCTGGGAGTTGGAGGATTGTTAGAACATCAAAAAGGGTACTCAAAAAACATATAATTTCATAAGGTCCTTTGTCAAATTGAAGAGTTATTGCTGCAGAACAGGTTTTGGAGACCTACTAGAGTCACTAGGTCTATTTGGACCCGTTTGGACCACGACACACAGTAGCATCTACAGAGAAGAAGTTTGGTATGCAATGGTCTTGAAACCTCCTGAGAAATTCTTGGTATGCATTTGTGTGGTGCAAAAGCTTCGTTGAAAGAGAAAAAGAAGAAAAGAATAGAAATGATTTTTTTTCTTTTTATGTCATATACTATAACCAGCTACTTATAACTTGCAAAAATTATTATAACCATTTGAAATTGAAACTTAGTTTAATGTGAAACTGAGAACTTCTTTATTAGAGCTTTCTGTGATTTAGATTCAGACATCAAGAACATTGTTTGCCTAATATTGTGATTAATGTTTATTTATTAATATCTCATACTGACAAACAATTGATAATTGTAGGGAAAACGTCATTGGGGGTCTTTGAGGATCCACCAGAAGCCAAGGAGAAAATGTATTCAAATGCTAAAGATGGTGTAACAGTCCTTACAGCTGTTGAACCTTGCTGTGTAGATCATCTCCGATTCTCCAAGTTCAACAGTACTGTGGTATTCCTTTGGATACTTCTAATGGTAAATTTCAGACATCAAGTTCTTTTCGTATGAAACTACTACATTTGTAATCTGTAGTTTTAAACTTTTAGTTTATAAATGTTCATCAGCTTTAGTTCGTATGCTGCCATTTCAAGTATGATTAATGAAGTTACCTTTATCACAGGATGAAAGTGAGCAGTCAGCATACTGGTACGGAGCTGGCAGCATTGATACGGTGACTAGGGCATCGTTTAATGGTGGTATTGTGTTTTCCCATATTTAGGGCATCGACCTTTTGAAGCATTGCCTTCATCTTTCTTAAGTATGAGTTTTAAGTTTGTTTATCTCTCTCGGCGCTGTTGAAAATACAAATGACAACGTTCTTGTTTGTTTTGCCCTTATATCCCGATGTGATTTCGCGGAGGGTTACGGCGCTGTTGAAAACACAAATGAAAACACAAATCCCTTGTGTAATTGCCACTTGAAGGAGGACAGTCACTGTAAAGACAACATGATAATGTACACTTACAGTGAGTGTACATTATCATGTTGTCTTTAGAGTGACTATCCTCATTTGTTGAAGAAGAAAAGCATTAATGTGGCTGAATAGCAATACATTCAAGTGGCAATCACACAAGGGACAGTCACTGTGAGATGTCCTCATTTGTGACTGTCCTTACAGTGAGTGTACATTATCATGTTGTCTTTAGAGTGATTGTCCTCATTTGTTGAAGAAGAAAAGCATTAATGTGGTTCAATAGCAATACATTCAAGTGGCAATTACACAAGGGACAATCGATCACTGTGAGATGTCCTCATGTGTGACTATCCTTGTCACAAATGAGGACATCTCACAATGACTGTCCCTTGTGTAATTGCCACTTGAAGGAGGACAGTCACTGTAAAGACAACATGATAATGTACACTTACAGTGAGTGTACATTATCATGTTGTCTTTAGAGTGACTATCCTCATTTGTTGAAGAAGAAAAGCATTAATGTGGCTGAATAGCAATACATTCAAGTGGCAATCACACAAGGGACAGTCACTGTGAGATGTCCTCATTTGTGACTGTCCTTACAGTGAGTGTACATTATCATGTTGTCTTTAGAGTGACTGTCCTCATTTGTTGAAGAAGAAAAGCATTAATGTGGTTCAATAGCAATACATTCAAGTGGCAATTACACAAGGGACAATCGATCACTGTGAGATGTCCTCATGTGTGACTATCCTTGTCACAAATGAGGACATCTCACAATGACTGTCCCTTCTGTAATTGCCACTTGAATGAGGACAGTCACTGTAAAGACAACATGATAATGTACACATACAATGAGTGTACATTATCATGTTGTCTTTACAGTGGCTGCCCTCATGTTGTATATTCTTCTCTGTAGATGCTACTATGTGCTAGGGAACTTCTTAGAACTATTGGTATATTCTTACAACTTGTTACACCTGAGATATTCTTCTCTGTAGATGCTACTGTGTGCTGTGGTCCAAACGGGCCCATAAATGTGGTTGAATAGCAATACATTCAAGTGGCAATTACACAAGGGACAGTCACTGTGAGATGTCCTCATGTGTGACTGTCCTTGTCACAAATGAGGACATCTCACAGTGACTGTCCCATTGTGTAATTGCCACTTGAATGAGGACAGTCACTGTAAAGACAACATGATAATGTACACAAGTACCGTGAAGGTTGTTGCAAGTTAGGGCTGTTTCATTGCATACCCGAAACAATGAAGATGTTACGGTCCACAAAACGTTTGTGCTTGAAAGATGAACAAATAAAATTAAACTTCTAAATAACCAAAGCCGCTAACAATAAATTCAACACAGATATGTCCTCATTTCTGGGTATTTTAGCTCTGTAACAGCTGAATACCAGATTACATAATAATGACAAAAGAAAAATAAACCCAACGTACTCAGAAATTGTAGCTGTGATTTCGCGGAGGGAATCTCTCTTGGCACTGTTGAAAATACAAATGACAACGTTTCTCTACATTATCATGTTGCCTTTACAGTGACTGTCCCTTGTGTAATTTCCACTTGAAGGAGGACAGTCACTGTAAAGACAACATGATAATGTACACTTACAGTGAGTGTACATTATCATGTTGTCTTTAGAGTGACTATCCTCATTTGTTGAAGAAGAAAAGCATTAATGTGGCTGAATAGCAATACATTCAAGTGGCAATCACACAAGGGACAGTCACTGTGAGATGTCCTCATTTGTGACTGTCCTTACAGTGAGTGTACATTATCATGTTGTCTTTAGAGTGACTGTCCTCATTTGTTGAAGAAGAAAAGCATTAATGTGGTTCAATAGCAATACATTCAAGTGGCAATTACACAAGGGACAATCGATCACTGTGAGATGTCCTCATGTGTGACTATCCTTGTCACAAATGAGGACATCTCACAATGACTGTCCCTTCTGTAATTACCACTTGAATGAAGACAGACACTGTAAAGACAACATGATAATGTACACATACAATGAGTGTACATTATCACGTTGTCTTTACAGTGGCTGCCCTCATGTTGTATATTCTTCTCTGTAGATGCTACTATGTGCTAGGGAACTTCTTAGAACTGTTGGTATATTCTTACAACTTGTTACACCTGGGATATTCTTCTCTGTAGATGCTATTGTGTGCCATGGTCCAAACAGGCCCATAAATGTGGTTGACTAGCAATACATTCAAGTGGCAATTACACAAGGGACAGTCACTGTGAGATGTCCTCATGTGTGACTGTCCTTCTCACAAATGAGGACATCTCACAGTGACTGTCCCTTGTGTAATTGCCACTTGAAGGAAAAAAGCATTAATGTGGTTCAATAGCAATGTATTCAAGCAGCAATTACACAAGGGATAATCACTCTGAGATTTCCTCATTTGTGACTATCCTTACAGTGAGTGTACATTATCATGTTGTCTTTACAGTGACTGTCCTTATTTGTTGAAGGAAAAAAGCATTAATGTGGTTCAATAGTGATGCAGAGTAGGCAGGGCTTTTAGAATATACAAATATACATCCTTAACTCTCATTCCACCAAGGAAGAAGGAATTCCAATGGTTGAAACGTGAGTTAAGGTCTTTACATCAGTCAAACCCTGAAAATGAGGGTTTGTAAACAATGCACAGAAAATTTGAAATAACTTAGATATAAAACAAAGAGAATCAATCAAACCAACTTCCAAAGCATCAGATGTCACTATTACAACTTCCAGGCAAATTTTATCATCCAACCACCATCCGTACAGCCGTACAGAGTTCATTTTTCACCAGAAATGCACTAAAACAGGGTTATTTTTATTTTTTATGAAAGAAAAATGATTACAATACTGGTTCTTTGTCTGTCTTCGACCATTTGAAGCCTAAAATAGGCTCTCCAAATGTTGGTTCAACCATCTAGGTGGTTAGAACAGTTTATCCAACAAATGTCAACTTTGCTAAGCAACTTTTAAAGTTGCATTACAACTTTGCAAACAACTTTGCCGAGAAGGTTAAAAATGTGTTGTGAAACTTTAGGAACCTTATTAAAGTTATTTTGGACCTTCAAACTTCTTAACAACATCTAAAAGACACCTAATAAACACTTACTATGCTCATTTCATCCAAGGACTCAAAAGATGCCCAAGGTTTATAAGTCACCAAGGGGTCTTGTGTCCAACAAGAGGATGTTTATAAGGAGATAAAATCAATCCTTAATATTTATTACAAACCAAGAAAACATCTAAAACTCCTATTCTAATTTATTGTCATTCAAAAAGACTCTGATTTGTCATTCAAAAAGACTCTGATTTGTCAATCAAAAGGACCTTTCACCAGTCAATCCTTCAAAGCTCCAAGGTGAAAATCTTATGTTCCAATTGATAGGATTTGACTCCTTGGCTTCATGGCAACTTCCTTCAATCATGGTGTCTTTGGCTTGCATTAGGGATGCCCCTGCATCAAATAGCAATGCATTCAAGTGGCAATTACACAAGGGACAGTACATGCCCATTAAAGTTGGTGTTTTGTTATCTAGCATGACAATGGAGACAACATACTCTGTGTCAATTTTACTGATCAAATTTCCCTCCACCAGGCAAAGCAACAATCTGGGTATGATAAGGTGAAATTTTGTAGTCCTTTTGGGTATGATAACAGTTCCAGTTTCCAATAAGATGGTTCATTTTTATAATCTAGCTTCAATTTCTCTTGTGAAAATCTTTTTTTCATTTTATGGGTGGTAAAATATAATTATTATGCTAGAGGTGTGTACTTATGGATGATAATGAAACAAAATGATAAGATTTAAGACTCTTGTTTTTTTTTTAAATAGCAATTTAAGTTTCCTTCTATTATAAATTACTGTTTTTCTATTTTTTAATGTATCAATTTTATTTATGAAATATAAATATATTAATAATGTTTTAGTGTTTTTAGGATTAGTTTATATCAATTCTATGTATCATCATTCGTCATTCAATTGTCAGTATTATTAATTTAGACTGTGCAATTGTAGAACTACTCGAATATGGGTTGGATGGATACTCAAGCAGGGGAACCCTCCTCAAATATCTCAAGTAGTGAACTTGGAAAAATGTGTCCTGAAGGAACCCTTTCCATCAGAGAGATAAAAGTACAAACAAGTAAAAGAAGCAGGCTCTGCAAATATGTTTTTGAGAAGAAAAATGATAGATTATTCGAGTATGGTTCATGAGGTATATCTAAAAAGACATTTTTTTTCTTATTATAATAAAAGAGGAAGTTGTGAATGTCAAATTTGAGTGAAACAAAAATTATTTTCATCAAATTTTTTTAGGCTTGCTTTTGGGAATAGTTTCTTACAATATTGCTATTAAGATTTTTATTGTGTAGTTTTTAGATTAGGTTTATAAAATTATATTTCATGAGTAGTGATTCATATTAATCAATTAACGATACTTTTGGAAGGTATTTTCAATGTGTCAAATTTTGATATTTTTACAAGAATTAGATTGTGTAATTTTTTTAATTAAAGTCATTGACTCATATTTCATAAATAATAGTTCTCATGAATCCATCTCTTATAAGATTGAATAGTCTATTTAGGAAGTATTTCTGATAGTATGTCAAATTATGATATTACTATTACCATTAGATTGCATGGCTTTGAAGTCAACCTCGTTGACCCATATTCTTCTCTGTAGATGCTACTATGTGCTAGGGAACTTCTTAGAACTGTTGGTATATTCTTACAACTTGTTACACCTGGGATATTCTTCTCTGTAGATGCTACTATGTGCCGCGGTCCAAACAGGCCCATAAATGTGGTTGAATAGCAATACATTCAAGTGGCAATTACACAAGGGACAGTCACTGTGAGATGTCCTCATGTGTGACTGTCCTCGTCACAAATGAGGACATCTCACAGTGACTGTCCCTTGTGTAATTTCCACTTGAATGAGGACAGTCACTGTAAAGACAACATGATAATGTACACATACAATGAGTGTACATTATCATGTTGTCTTTACAGTGGCTGCCCTCATGTTGTATATTCTTCTCTGTAGATGCTACTATGTGCTAGGGAACTTCTTAGAACTGTTGGTATATTCTTACAACTTGTTACACCTGGGATATTCTTCTCTGTAGATGCTACTGTGTGCTGTGGTCCAAATGGGCCCATAAATGTGGTTGAATAGCAATACATTCAAGTGGCAATTACACAAGGGACAGTCACTGTGAGATGTCCTCATGTGTGACTGTCCTTGTCACAAATGAGGACATCTCACAGTGACTGTCCCATTGTGTAATTGCCACTTGAATGAGGACAGTCACTGTAAAGACAACATGATAATGTACACAAGTACCGTGAAGGTAGTTGCAAGTTAGGGTTGTTTCATTGCATACCCGAAACAATGAAGATGTTACGGTCCACAAAACGTTTGTGCTTGAAAGATGAACAAATAAAATTAAACTTCTAAATAACCAAAGCCGCTAACAATAAATTCAACACAAATATGTCCTCATTTCTGGGTATTTTAGCTCTGTAACAGCTGAATACCATATTACATAATAATGACAAAAGAAAAATAAACCCAACGTACTCAGAAATTGTAGCTGTGATTTCACGGAGGGAATCTCTCTCGGCACTGTTGAAAATACAAATGACAACGTTTCTCTACATTATCATGTTGCCTTTACAGTGACTGTCCCTTGTGTAATTGCCACTTGAAGGAGGACAGTCACTGTAAAGACAACATGATAATGTACACTTACAGCCCGTGTACATTATCATGTTGTCTTTAGAGTGACTATCCTCATTTGTTGAAGAAGAAAAGCATTAATGTGGCTGAATAGCAATACATTCAAGTGGCAATTACACAAGGGACAGTCACTGTGAGATGTCCTCATTTGTGACTATCCTTACAGTGAGTGTACATTATCATGTTGTCTTTATAGTGACTGTCCTCATTTGTTGAAGGAAAAAAGCATTAATGTGGTTCATTAGCAATGTATTCCCAGCATCTGTACCTGCATCTCTCTTATATACTACAAGTTGCTTGCCATCAGAAATTGCAATTCCCTCACGTGACATTGATGGTGAAGTGTTCTTTTCAAAACCATCATCTGTGGTTACCAATGCTCCTGTTTTAGGCAATAAGTTTGTTGCATTCCATGAGCCATTGGTCAAGTTTCTTCTACGAGCTTCTGATGCCTCAAAATCTAAGCAGCGCCTACGCATGCCTCGTTGTGGTTGATTATCATTCTGTACATGAATTATAATGAGTAATCAGTTTTGGGCCTTGGAATCTTGTATGTAACATGCACAGGCATTTCATGGCTAAATGAATCTATTTTAAAAGCATCAACTTTTCTTACATGATGCTGGATACATAAGTAGAACAAGCGTATATCAAATTGGAAGCAATCAGAACTCCACAATGACATATTATTTAGAGTACTCTTCAGTTTAAGTAATAATGCATATATTGACACTGTAAAGACAACATGATAATGTACACTCACTGTAAGGACAGTCACAAATGAGGACATCTCACAGTGACTGTCCCTAGTGTAATTGCCACTTGAATGTATTGCTATTCAGCCACATTAATGCTTTTCTTCTTCAACAAATGAGGATAGTCACTCTAAAGACAACATGATAATGTACATTATCATGTTGTCTTTAGAGTGACTATCCTCATTTGTTGAAGAAGAAAAGCATTAATGTGGCTGAATAGCAATACATTCAAGTGGCAATTACACAAGGGACAGTCACTGTGAGATGTCCTCATTTGTGACTCTCCTTACAGTGAGTGTACATTATCATGTTGTCTTTACAGTGGCTGTCCTCATTTGTTGAAAGAAAAAAGCATTAATGTGGTTCATTAGCAATGTATTAAATAATTATTATTTTTTTAATCCACCCACGGGCGTCGCAATTGCAACGGGAACCCGTCGTAATGCGATGCAGGCGCCCGTCGCAATTGCTTGGGAGGCCCGTCGCGATTGCGACGGCCCTCCGAAGCCATGCGACGGGTGGGCGACGCCCATGCCGCTAACAAATCTTAGCCACATTGCGACGGGCTATGTGTCGCAATTGCGACGGCTACCCATAGACGTCGCAATTTGCGACTAAAAAATAGCGACGTCTATGGGTGTTGCTATTGCGACACATAGCCGTCGCAAAATGCCCCCAAATGTATTAGTGATAGGAAAAGGTACAGTTACAACTAATTCAAAATTTCTAAGAAAATCTTCACTCAAACTTTATTGAAAGCTATTCTTACTTTTATTATTTCAGAATGTCTTTGATAACAATGTATTGTTCAAGTCATCAAGTGCAAGCAACTCCTCCTAGAAGGTTGACCGACCATTCGAGTTTGTCAAGTGCAATGTCGGCAACAAGGAATGTGCAAACATCGACACCTTCATAATCTATGCCTGGTAAATCCTTGTTTTGCTATATTTGGTTTTGTGTTAATTATGATTTGATAAGTTGTACTTTAGTCTTGGGTGCATCTCATAGTGGATTAATTTTGTGCACTAGGAGATACACCAGATACAGATCAGAGTACCTATATTGGTGATAATTCACTATCATTTCCTGGATCTACCCGTATTTCTAGCACGGGAGTTATGCAGACATCATTGTTGATGGACGATAAAGAATTGATGCCTTTAAAATGTCTTAAGCTTCCATGTACTTTAAAATTATTATTATTTATATTGTAATTATAATTTACTTATTTATAACAAGTTTTGGATTGATGATCCCATGACATTTTTGCAGGAAACGATTGTTTTTATAATATGCTTTATGACTTGACATTGAAGATATTTAGGTCCACCATACGTACAAGGTGGAACATCATAAGTGAACTAACCCTATCCCATTGTTTTTATTTCATATCATTAATTGGTACAATATTTTTCTTTTCATTCCATTTCTTTTACTATATTCAAGGTATGCAACTTTAGTTAATTTTTTCATCTAACAATTTTGTGTTTTTTCTTAAAAGGTGGAATTTACAAAAAAAAATTAAAAGATCAACTCATAAAAGATTTAGAGCGTGAGTTTGGTAGTAACATTTTTTAGGAGAAGAAAATTTTAGAAAAAGCTGCCAAACATCTTAAGACTATGAGGGACTCATATAGAAGGAGTCTTGTCTAGAACCCAAAGTACGAGCATCCTCCCTTTATTTCAATGAGGCATTGGAATGAATTCATTTTGGATGCAAAGGAGAAAGGGGATACTCAAAGAGGAATTACACCAGCAAATGAGAAAAGAAGGTATGTGATAGTATTAACTACTAGTAGAATGTAATTATGCACTACTTAGTGATCTTTATATCTATATAATCTAACATATGTCAAACTTTTCATAGGCTACAAGACACATCAAAGGCTACAAAGGCTAGACTGCAAAAGATTGGACAACACAAACTTGGCTTTGGTGGTTATTCAAAAATTCAAGTATGAATTGTAAGTAGTAGTAAATGAAATTTTGGATCAAAATTTTATAAATTGAAAATAATTTTATTTAATAAAAAAATGCAGGGCTCAAAATTTAATTTAGAGTCCATGATAGAACACAAAAAAATTGCCTTCAAGGAAGGCTATCAAGCCATGGTTGAACGCCTACGCCAAGCATCCACTAGCCCAACCCAAGAGTCTCCTGCATCAGTTAAATAGGTAAATATGCCAAATGAAAAATATTTGAAATTGAATACTTGAGCAACAATCTATTTGATGTGAATTTCGAACATAAATTGACTATTTTTGTTTTTAAAAAGAAAACAATGATAACAATGTGCATGACATTGCAATACAGCCTTGTTATCCTAACACATAACCTACACCGCATGACGAAGGCCCTGATGTGCATCGCAGTGTCGATGGAGGTGTTCATTTTCTATTGAAGATTAATTATGTAATTATTAATACAATTTAACATCTTAAATTGAAATTGATGTAACCTTTTTTGTGTATATTTTAGAGCATACAGAACGTCATGCTGAATGAGTGGAGGGTGTTCAAAGTGATCACCATGTTGACTTTAGGGATGATGAAAATGTTATTGTAGATGATGTGGCACAGTCAGGTAAAGAAAATCTATGTTTTGTTCTTTTAAATTTCTTTTTTGATTTATAGTTATTTTAATTAATGAAATACTTGTAACACTAATATAAAATGGTGTGAATTTAACCCATGTAGTTGTTATTGTAGCAGACCCCCTTTTGGCGCAACGACCTCCTCTTCTTGAACACATGAGGATGAGACATGTGTTGAGATCAGAAGTAGTAAAGGAGGGGAATGACAAGGATATTGATGCTCCGCTTAGCCGTTACCTTAAAAAAATGAGCAAGAAACAAAAAAATAAATGATTGTAATTAACATTTTTTGCTAATGAAAGAATGTTGTCTTAATGGATGTAATTTTGTACTAGTAAATGTTGATGAATGATGTGTTAATGAATTATTCATGAATGTTGTGTGTTAATGAATTTTATGTGTTAATGAATATTATGTGATTATAATGATTGAATGTTATATTTCAAAAATGGATGAATGAATGAATGTTATTAGATGTTAATGGGGAATTTAGAGTGATGTTAGGGGGGGGAGGGGCCAAATGAGCTTCCACCTTCACACGGCTATCCTTGTTAAGTAGAGAATATTAAACTATTCTTGAAACCAAGTGAAGCTCAAACTAAACCAACGATGTAGATTCAATGGTCAAAAACACCTACTAGTCCTATTTCACATGGTTCAGTACCCCTTTTGATGCAGAAGCATCCCTCAACCTTGCTCTAATAAGTCAATATGTTGTTGTACTAGTTTTTTTCCCAATGTCTTCACTAAATTCCATTACCTTCAATGCATATCCAATGGCCATACACTCTCATAAGTCCTATTCCTCAAGGACAAGTACCCCTCCATAGGTACACTCAAGTCCTATTCTCTTTGCATACAATTATTATCATTCCTTCAATAAGATAGTATCATTTTGATGCTTGACTTGTCATCATTAACTAATGGGTTATTGTCGATTTTTCTTTGCTATCATTCTAGATCACTATTTTTTGATCTCATAGTTTACCATATTTGATAAGACATATTGGTGCTTTTGCTTAGTTCCTTTATTCCTGTTCTTGAATATCCAATGGCTTGTTTGATAATCAAAGTAGAATGTTTTGTTTCATTGTAAGTTTATTTGAATTGTTGTTTAAATAGTATAATTTAAGTTTTGATTTTTTCAAGTGATTCATTATGAAGTATATTAATAGGCGGGTTTTATTAGAGAAGTCAATGTGATTTCAAAAGAGCCATTTAAACAACTCAAAGGTTTAAATGTGTTGTTTAAGCTTGTTCAACATGTGAGACTCTATATATATAAGTTTGTTTGGGTGGTCCGCCCTGTTTCCCATATTCGTGACCTGGAGATCGTCTTCAAGAGGAGTTCAAACTTGTAAGATCTTGGTCTTTATTTATTTGCTCTGTTCTGAAAGATATTAATCAATGTTGTTGTCTTAATTTGCTCTGTTCCGACATGACTCATATTTGGAAACAACTAGTTTTCTGGCTGATTTGGAAATTTAGTCCTCCATTGATTGCTGGACTGGATTGAGGGTGATTATTTGATAATATCTTTATGTGATCATTGGTTGTTATTTTGTCTCGATATTTTTGTGTTTTCATTAGTGTTCTGCATATAAGTTTTTTTAATTATATTTTATCCTTTTCTAGAACCATGAATTTAGAACTTCTGCTCCACGAAGATAATACTATATATTGGATGATACTTGTATGGCTTTATTCAACCACACTAGCTAATATCATGGTCTTTCCTCTTACTGCCACTTTAAATCACTTCTTAAGAGGATCATGTAATTATCATTGCATGGTATGTGACATAAAGTAGTAATAAGAGAATAGATTTAGTATGCATTAGTGGCAACTGGCAATCAATTTTTATTTTGTTATGCATGAAAGCTTTATGCTGATCATATGTGTTTTTGCATGCCATTGAAAACATATTAAGAAATGCTATAATTTTAATTGTATCTTATGTTCCAATGCAATTATTAATATTGTATAAGAATTTATTTACAATTAATGTTCTTAGAAAAAATATATGGTGAGTGAGAGGAAGAAAATTACCAATCATTTTCTTTGTCAGCAATAATTTGAACAATGGGTTTTGGATATCCAGGCTTGGGATGAGAGTCTTAAGAAGGGTTATGAGCAGAGGGTAGTGTTTCGAGTACAAAACTTTAATCCATCCTACACATCGAGAGAAATAGATGTAAGTATTTTCTAACAATATATTGTATGTAAGTGTTATTTATGTTATTCAAAATTTCTAGTTAGCCATTGTGGGTTGTCTGGTTGTTGCATGGAGTCAACATCTTGTTGGGATTGATAAAAGTCAAATGGATAAAAACATTTAGTTGATCACATAATATTACAATGAATGTTCAACTTCAATAATTGACAGAGATAAATTCCAAGCTCACTATTTCAAATTGAAACATACCAATGATCCTTTACACTGAAACCACAACCACACCAAACCATTTTTAAAATGGCAGACCATTATATCAAAGGAAATTCTTCAAACCCTGGTTCATCCTCATTAAAAATAAGGAAGGTCCTGCTGTTGCAGATTGGTAACTGCATCATCATTACTGGGTTCATGGAAATTTCTTGGTCATATTGCACAACCTCACATGCTGGGTTAAAGATGGTTTTTGTAGTAAACTACTAGCTTTATTTTTCTAAATTCTAGAATTAATGTTGTTCTAGAATTAATGTTGCCACAAACAATCTTGGAAAGTGGAATATGTGGTTTTTTCTTATTATAAGTTTATTTAATCCATGTTCATAAACTGGAGACCCACTATTTTTATCAAATATACTGGAACATTTAGAAGGATATGAGATGAATTATAGATTTACAACATGCTTGGTAACAAAAGAGAAAATGTTGTATCATGCAATGGGTTCATTGTCATCTCTCTCTAGATCCAAGATATAGCTCATATGTTTATATGCAATGCTAACTTTGTCACATATCTTTATGGTATTTTAGAAAGTCATATCACTTATAGATAAATAATGCTTAGACGAGGAGAAACTTATCAAGAATGCTTGAGGTTTGAATTAGATATTAGCTTCTGAGAGAGGATTGATAGGAACAAGGCAAAATGTTGTTGACATGAGAAGTAGGATTCAATGGAGTTGGTCATACATTATTACAGCTTGTAAACCGGCTAATGTATTTGAGCTATCAACACCTGATGGAGTTATGTTTGCAATATCATTGAATAAAATTTAATTAAAGTTATTAATGTAACTTGTATTTTCCATTTTATTAATGTTGTTGTCTTAAGTTATTAATGTTGTTGTCTTAACCAAGATATTAAAGAAACTACAATCCCAATCACTGTCTACAATCACAAACACAAGCACACTCAGGGACACCAGCAAATTCTTTGGCCTTTTTACTGACTGAAACATTGAAATAAGTGTATGAACATGTAAGTAAAACATAGGGAAAATATTTTACATCATTTCCACTCAAGATCACATTCTATCAAAACATATGAATTCCCTATTATGAGGACTGTACCCACAGGACAAAGTTTCATTGTTGCAAGAATAGTTTATGTTTATTTCTTTGAATCATTACATCAGTTCTTGGACACACCATACTCCACACCATGTGTCCAATCACATGGATCTACATTAATATAGATTCCAAACTCTTCAAAAACCTGACTGTACCCCTGCTAACTGCCTAAACTATCTCCAAAATAGTCCTAAACCAACTGTCAAAACAAAATATGATTAAATAGTGTTGTCAAGTTGACAACCAATGTTGTCAACTTGACAACGTGACTCTAATACCCCTCCTAGGACTTTCAAAAGGTTTCAAAACAACCTTATTAACCACACTAACCCCCACATGAGCCTTATAGGCTATAATTGCATTAAAATGCAATTTTACATCTTTTTGGCATCTTTGCACTTTGAGTGGCAATTACATGATTTAATGGCATCAATGGCCATATTATAAACTTAGATATCCTAATAGGTCCTTGACCTTTACATTTTACCTTGGATCGATTAAGTGATCCCAAGGTTACATACTTAATCCCTATGCCATTTGATGGCTTACATGACATCATTTTGTGATCATAGCCAGTATAAGAAGTGATTGGTAATATTCTAATCATATGTGTATTACAACTATGCATTCATGGCCAGTATAAGAAGTGATTGGTAATATTCTAATCATATGTGTATTACATAGATGCCACAAGGGTTGTCATATGAATGTCATAGTATGTATTGTCTTGTCAATAGTGTTGGCTTGTGATATATACATTTTAGTTGTAAACATAAAAATTGAATCTTTCAGTGGTCTTGTTTACAAGTATTGTGCTACAAAGATTGTTTCTTCATAATAGTATTGGTTATTTCACGAGAAGAGTATGTAGTGATAACAAGTCTAATGGTTTGTATATTTGGATATATGTGGAAGTATGGTCCTGGTTAGATTGATCATCTTTTGATGATCAGTACAAGAGATCTAGTGATTGTATGTTGACATTTGGAACTACATATGGCATGATAGTTTGAATAGTTGACCACACATCTTGAATAGTTCACCCAAAATGCAAGAATTCAAACTTTTATTGCTTCAGGCAAGTACTGTTCATACAAATGTAAACCTGAACAATACTCTCTTATTGCTCTCATGCCTCTCAAGGCTTACATAGACTCAAACTAACTCTCCTAACCGATTCAAAGTGGTTGGACCCTCTAACTATGTAACTAATCTTTGTTTTTGTAATTTCCTCCAAGCACAGTTGACCAGTGCTATTCAAATATTTAAATTTTAAACCTTATTTAATTAAACTCCCCATACTTTAGAACTTTGAAATTTGCCCTTTTAGGACCTTAATACAATGTTAAGTCCACTAAGTTGATTCTAAGACCTATTCTTAGCCCTTATTGCCTACTATGCCAATCTAGGCATTTACTTCCTATTACATCATTGCCATGCCTTATATATATTCAGGCTTATTACATCAAATTGGCTTCAAGCCATGTTACATAATAAATTAACCTTATAAATCATTCATCCTTCATAGGCCATCCATGTGACCCCTTTCATGTCATCCTATTGATTCATATTGGTAATAATATCATGGTCATATCATTAATAATATATATATATATATATATACATATATATATATATATATATACATATATATATACATATACATATATATATATATATATACATATATATATATATATATATACATATATATATACATATACATATATATATATATATATACATATATATGTATATATATATGTATATGTATATATATATGTATATATATATATATATGTATATATATATATATATGTATATATATATATATACATATATATATACATATACATATATATATATATACATATAATATGTATATATATATATATATATGTATATATATATGTATATATGTATATATATATATATATATATACATATATATATACATATACATATATATATATACATATACATATATATATATACATATATGTATATATATATATATATACATATATGTATATATATATATATACATATATGTATATATATATACATATATTATATATATAT